>RJWM01026002.1:0-28612 GCA_004363535.1 Dasyprocta punctata | reverse complement strand
GAGTTGGTTCCATGAGCACAATATCCCCAGGAACAAGGGATCCAGTCTCCTGCCTCAAGTCTGTCTTTCTCTGGGATTTCCTGAAGATTAATGAAATCAGATCCACAAAGCCTTCTGTGTTCCTTAAGGAGCAGGCAGTGAAGGGAGGAGAAGAGAAAACAGATTGTTAAATTAAATTACCAGGCCTGGCCACACTAGGGCCACATTTCCGAATTTAGCCTGGTGCCTTTGAAGTTTTTGTGCATATATTTACATAAAAGCTCAGAGCCTCTCCTTCTTGCCCCTGCTTCAGGAAAGAATTTGAAAGTGACTGACAGTTGGGCCTTTCTTCTGGCACCTCTTACATTTCTTCCCATGCCAGGCCTGAAGGACAGCCTCTGTCAGAAGGGAGACATGGCGGTTGTGGAGGCGGGTCACGTGGCCAGGAGCTAAGCTCCCATACTTCACACAGGCTTAGGCCTTGATCCGGCCTGAGACAAGGACCAGGGAGTTACCATTAGGACAAATCCTCTCCTAAATGCTCACCCTCTCTGGATCTCAGGGAAGGCTTGAAGGATTTGACTGTGAATACTTCTGGAATCCTCTTCTTCTTATTATTTAACCATTGACATGACACTGTATGCAGCTGAGAGACGAGTTCCTTATTCTGCTCCAACCAGAGGAAACTGAAAGTGATGTTGGCGCTGTCCTCAGATATCCATTGACTGCTTGTTCTCTCATTGAGTCATTGATTTATTCACCCATGTGTCAGTCATCGTGCCAAGCAATAGAGAAGCAGAGACAAAGTAAAACAAAATCAACCTTCCTCCCAACCAAACCCTCAGATCAGTACAGACGTTCCTTACCTGAGGTTTGAAGGTCTGTTATTATAAGGGAAATCCATGTGGATGCTTACACACTTACTTATTTTTCTCTCATTGCTGAGACAGAACACCAGACCCCCCAAAGTTAAGGGAGGAAAGTTTTATTTAGCTCACAGTTTGTACAGCTTTCAGTCCATAATCAGCTGGCTCCAAAGCAAAGTGGCCCATGGCAGAGGTCAAACTGTTCATGGAGGTGGAAAACAGCAACAGCAATAAGGAAAGAAGAAGCATAAGCCTCCTTCTGTCCCTCAGAGTGTAGTAGACTACCCACCCTAGGGTGGATGTAGCACTCACACCCTTAATCCCAGCATTGGACCACAGATCTATCACAAATTTTAGATTCAGCCACCTCTAAAAAGCCAACCTCCCATGACTGCACAAAACTTTGCAGGGAACATCTAGACACAAGTCATAATGCACACATTTTCTAGACAAGAGACATACAGCTTTGGACAGATTTTCAAAAGTTTAAAAGCTGTCAGTTATTGGGAAACAGTAGTGTAAAGGCCTTTGTGACAGAATGTGCAATATATTAATTCAATCTGAGTAAAATATGGGAATCCCAAGGAGTCAAAATGACTGCAGTTGAACACAAGACACTGTGTCCAAATCTCCCTGAGGTATGTTTACCTTGTACCCTAGAAAGTGAATGGAAACCTTTCAAGAGACAAGAAGGACGGACTCATGGAAGACAAGTTTGAATGGAGGAGTGTCTTAATGGTGACAGGGAGTGTACGGAAATCTTGGGAAGCAAGATTCTCCATGCAAGTGTTCTCCGTGCTTCCTACATCCACAGCCCCTTCATCAGCAGAGAGGGTCATAGCATTCTTTTACGAATATTGTGGTTTATAATACCTTGATTGCCAAGGCTAGAAAAGTTGTCAACCAACAGATGCCCATGGCACTTAATTTAGCATTTAGGAATTTTCACCTCATCCATTTGCTGTCTCCTTGGCTTGAAGTCCTTGAGAGCAAGAACTGGGTCTTATTAACCAATAAGACCAACAATTTCAACACATGCCAGATATTTCTAGTACCCAAAGCACTGTCTGGGAGCCTTTGCCTTAACTGCATGGTCCCTGCACCACCTCTTTGCCTCTGAAAAGCCTGTCCCCCATGACCACACGAGGCTCTGGGGGAACAGCTAGACACAAGCTATAACACACATTTTCAAAAGATGGGAACTGGTACCTCTTTCTTCACACTTGGACTGGCCCTTGACCTGTTTAGACCAAGTGAATGTGACAGAAGTGAGAATGTTCAGTTGTCCAAGGCTGTGTAACTGCACCTCTGTCTTGCTGGAACCCTGGGACACCATGTCCAGGACACACTGCTGGGGAGACCTGATGCAGAGACAGAGCCTGCAGCATAAGGGAAGAGAGGCCCCACCACATGCAGACTTTTGTGGTCATCTGAGTTGCTGGCAGACAGATGTGAACATGAAGCAATTTTGTATCCCCCAGATCTTATTAGGCTGCTCTGATACCAGATGGAGCAGACACAAGGTATCTCCACTAGCACGAGTCAAAATCACACAAAGGTAACCAAGCGATGGCTATAGATTGTTTAAACTTTGAAGATTTTGTTTGATTGTTTTAAAAATCCAATTCATTTTTGAAGTAATTTGGTATAGAGAAAAAGATAATTGGTAGGGAGGAAGATATATGATATTTAATAACAATGTGTGAATGAATCACCCTCCCCTCTAAATAGATGCAGGATATCTTTAGGGATGGAAAAGCAATCACTGTGTGCTTGGTACCCTCTCATCTGAGTAGGTGCAGCTAGCAGAAGTACTTCAACCACTTTACACTGTGCCGATCATGTTTATAGCAGGGTTCCCTGGTGGCTATCTGGAGAAGCCCTTCATGTTTACCAGACAGAAAAGCAACCACATGGTCATAAGGCCGTGAAGTAAGTGCTGCAGATAAAGAGTGCACAGGGCTGTAGGGTTGTGACGGGGAGCAAGCACACAGCTGCCTGGAGTGGTCAATGAAGACTTCCGAAAGGATGGGTTCTGAGAGCAGGGATTTCCTTCAACAAGTGCCATCACAGACAGCACCTCCTAAGATGTAGGAGCAAAGCCTACAAAGAGGATGTTATCGTTCAGATCTAAAATACTCCCCAAAAGTCTCATGTGTTGAATTGGGAATTTCAAGAGGCTATCAGACCATGGGGGTGCTCTACTCATCAGCAGATCAATCCTTTGAAGGATGGCATAGCTGAATGCAGTTCAGGGGAGAGAGCCTGGTTGGAAGAAGTGAACCACTAGGGGCGTGTCCTCGGAGGTGCATCTCTAGCTTTGACTTTTTCTGTTCCCTCTGATGCTAGGAGGTGAGCAGCTTTCTTCTGTCAGGCTCATCTACTATGGTACTGTTCTTTCCTTGGAGCCAGTTAGCCATGGACTAAAACCTCTGAAATCATGAGCCAGAATAAATCCTTTTTCCTTTAAATTGTGTGTATCAGGTATTTTATCCCAGATGCAAAGGTAACTAACAGAAACATAAACTACAGAAGTTTTGCTGCATTTGAGGCCCAAAGTACCATCTGGGGCTGTCTTGATTCACTAGTCCTTACTGACTACTCTAAGATTTCACCTGTGAATGAGAGGCCTGCGGTGGCTACATGGAGCAGATAAGTGGGGACCTGAGCCCAGGCAAACCTGATGATGCCTAGGAACAAAATCTTTAAAGATGGGAAAGCAATGGAGCATTTTTAGCAGAGATTTGATGTGATTCAATCTGCAAGTAGAGCCAGATTTTAAGACTTGGAAGGACTGGTGAGGGAGATTTCAAGTGTCTGACTTAAACCCCATGTAGCAGACTTTGCTTTCTGTGATGCTGACTGTCCTGAAAAAGCACATTCCTGAGAGGAACAGGTGTTCTTCACCTGTTTTCCACCATGCTTAGATTTCTTAAAGGTGTTAGTGCTAAGAGTACAACAATCACTAGTTCTTTTATTCACTAATTTTAGGTGTTGATATGGGTAGCCAACTTTTGGGATGGCTTCTTCCTCATGTGATGAAAATTCTTTGTTTGGCTAAACTTTTGTCACACTCCTGAATCTTCTTCTAGGCACATCTGTGCACTTCCTTGTAAAATCCAGTTTCAGCAAAGAACTTCGCTAAGGCAGCCTGTAAACAACTCCCCACCCTCGGTCTCTATTTAGGGCTTCATTCTTCATTTCCCCAGGGAAGGCCAGGTTACCCTGGCCTGTCTTCAGCAACAATCCCATCAGTTCAATTTCGCTGGAGGATTCCTTGCCACTGATGGGTCCTCAGAGTGCTTTGTCACCCCTGGGTTCCTCACCATTCTCCTTGGCTAAACAATCACATGTGCTCATGCGGTATCAGAGTTCAGCCCCATTTCTCTCCCATTTTCTCTGAAAAATCTGTTGTCGTAGTTGCTGGACCTATCATGATGGTCCTGAATAGAGTCTGCCTTGCCTTGTTTTACCAAGTATCAGTGAATGAATTTTTTCTTTAACATTAGAAAACAAATACAGAGTGCTTTCAATTTCCATAAATGCCTACTTACACTGATAATGAGCATATAGAAAACAGAGTCTTGAGGACTGGTTTTCAGAGTAGTTTAGGAATGTTTCTGAGATGGCAAATTTTGATTTCCTGCAATAAGTTTCTGAGGTCTCAGGATAAAACAGTAGGGGACTTTTATGACTGGGGCAGGTACTGTTCTGGAATGCATTAGACTTCAGAGGCCACAGAAAGTTTGCTTGTCCCTGTGATCCCTGCGATTTATGACATTTTTAATCAGGAAAAAGGAGCAAGATTTCTTCCAATTTCAAATGAAGGCAAAATTTATGAGTGGTCAGATGGATTGGCCATCTCTTTCTGGAGACTATTTCATTTCCAGCCTTCATTTAGAGTTGGGATTGATTTATCCCCTTGGCTAAGTGCCACACGGTCACAGTCAGCCCTGAGCAAAGGTGTACGTGGGATGTTTATGAGTCTGAGCGTGCATGCATCCCATCCACCCACCAAACCCCTGCCAGGCTGCACAGAGCTGCTCTAGGACCAATGCAAGCCCAAAGTCAGGAAAAATGCCAAGCTGTGTGAGGCTTGTCCCAGAAAACAAAGAGGAACTCAGTGTTACAGCAAGACTTTGTGAATCTTTTCCCATCATTTCTGTAGAGATTTTGTTGCTATAGATTTAGAGGCCTTTCTCTAAATGAGAGCAAAGCAGATTCTCATTCTTCTGTCTGTTGCCTCTCCCTTCTTTGTGTTTTGCTCTTTATTATGTCAGTCAAAATCATCTCCTTCATCTCCTTATCTAGATTTAATCAAACAAAGAGTCAGATGTGAATCTAACCTTCAACAAAAGGCTATGGGGTTGGTCTGAGTTCTGAGTTCTGAGTTTTCGAGTCCAGGTTTCACGCAGTCTTGCCACCTGCGGGTCCTCTGAGAACTCTGTCAAGATGACAAGTACAAGCCAAGACAGACCTCCAGGAGGAAAAACCACTGAGGCTGCCTGTCCCCTGCCAGGCCACTTGGTTGAGATGCAAGCCCAGGGAAGATCAGCCTATCTTGGTCCAGATAACCTGCAGAATTATGTAAATTAATACATAGCGTGGTCATTAATCTTAACTGTCAACTTGATTGGCTTGAGAGATGTCTAGGAGATCAGCAAACACACTTCCAGGTGAGTATGGGTGAGACACGGGAGGAGCACCTTGGGGATTATATCTGGTCCTGGGCTCTTTCTTCTCTGACTCTTCCCCTGTGTTCTACTTCCTGGATGCCATGTGTTGAGTATTTTTCATCCACCATGCTCTTCTGCCATGATGCTTCTGTCTTGAAACTAGCTAACCATAGACTGAAACCACCGAAACTGTGAGCCAAAATAAACCTTTTCTCTTTTAAATTGTGTTTGTCAGGTATTTTGATGTAGTAATTAAAGCTGGCCGGTACATATGATTATCATTTTAAATCACTTATTTAAAGGTTGAATTTTGTTCTGCAGCCACATCATGGTGATGAATAGCCACCTACAGCCACCTATTATCTTTGATTCTTCATGAGGTCGAACTTCAATCTCATCTCATCCCGTGTGGATATATTTCACTCCTACAGCCCGGCATGATTTTCCTTTCAGCCAAATTTCTGTAACAAATAATTCCATATCAATCTTAATCTTGTCTTTTGACTTTCTAATTTTTCTACTGCATATAAAATGTTCACATTGTTATTTTGCTGCCTACCCCCACCAAAATAATATCCCAGTGTAACATCTGACATCATGACCCAAAGGAATATAGATCTTTTGAACTGTCTACAAAAAATAACAAACTTTATACCATGCATTTCCTTTTGCAACAGTGAAAAATTATCAAAAACCTCCACAACAAAGTAACAATTGAGTGAAATTCAAGAGAAAAAGCATGTTAGAGGTTAGATGGTAATAACTGTATACATATACATTTGCCTCAACTCTGGATAATCTTCCTTCTTCACAAAATTGCAAGCTTCCTGAGGTCAACATTCATTCCTGCATTCTTCCAAAGACCTCACTGACTGCCAAAAACTGCTAGTTGTTGGTTATTAATCCCAACTTGCCTGAAAGAGGCTTTAACAGGGTAGAGATAATCAGTTAGTCATTCCTTCTAATTGATGGGTATTTTGCAGTCCTTTCCTGCCTGGTCCTCTTCCCCTCATTTCTCCTTGATTACTGAAAGGGAAGATTCCTCCATCCCAACTCCAGGGAGTCTATTTCATTTCCTAATTACTCTCCCTGCTGAGAACATTCTCATCTTGCTGTATCTAACCCAAATTTCCCCTTCTGTAGCTTCAGGCCATTGCTCCTTAGTCTAAATCTTCTGAAAGGAAGAATAATTCCCTTGATTAATTTATTTTGTGATCTCAAAGCTGTTTATACATTACAATTTCTGTTTCCCTGGAGTCTCTTTTTGCTAGATTAGAGGAATAACATTTCTCTCCCCATTTCTTCTCTGTGCCTACATTTTTGGTTTACAAATCTCTGAGGTGTTTTTAGGTGCCGTATTTTGATATTTTTCTTTCTGGACTGATGTATAATAATTGCTCTTATTTATTATTGAGTATTTACTCAATATGTTAGGCCCTGGGCTAAGCATGTTTACAGACATTATTTTAACTCTGAATGAGGCAAGTGCTGTTATTGACGCTAGTGCATAAGATAACTGAAGTCTGGAGAGATTAAGTAAACTTCCCACATCCACACAGCTGGCTGGAGCGAAGATTGGGGCATGAACGCTGGTCATTCCATCCTGTGCTCTTTGCTATTGCTCTATATTCTCTCCAAATGTAGCCACTGCACAGTGCTTTCAATGGCTCTCATTAGGCTGTCTAAATGACCCTAGATTCTTCTCTTTGAATATTTTATTGCCACATGCTTGTAGAAATAAGTGCTTTCGAAAAGTCAAATGATGTTAATATGAATATTAGTTTGAGAACATATTGGTTTCTGGGCAGGTTATTTTCTAACCTGGGAATTGGGAGATGCTTACTGCAGTGTTCACATCAGATAACTATGATATGTGTTGTAGTTTAAATGAGGAATGAATCCCCAAGCTCTCGTGCACTCAGCGGTGGGGTGTTGGAAGCAGATTGGATCATGGGGACCCTGTAGCCGAATGTGATGGTAGGTGGCGGGCCCCCATCAGAAGAAGCTGGTCACTGGGGGCGGGACCTGGGGTGTATCTCTCTCTCCTTGGCATGTCTCTTTCTCTCTGCTTCCTGACCACTGTGCTGTGAGCAGATTTCCCCCTCTATACCCCTCTGCCATGCCATTTCTGCTGTGTAGCAGGCAGCTCGTGGACTGAAAAGGTGAGTCAAATTAAACCCCTCTTCCTTCAAATCATGGGTGTTGGCTGTCTCGGTGACCAAAAAGTGACAAAGGCAACATGTTATATCCATCAGACCATATTTTAATATCAGAATTATTTATTTTTATTATTGTCAATTACTTATCATTACTGCTTATTATTATCATTATTTTGAGAGTGAGCAATGCAGAACTTGATAAATCCAGAAACAAAAAGAGAACCCTTGATTACAAGGTATGGAAATCTGCCATGGACTTGAAATTTGGAATTTAACCCTTGACTTTTATCTCAGGCACTTGTATGAGGCTGAATGTGATAGGCTGAATTGTGTTTCTACACATTCACATGGAAAGCCCTAGCACCAAATGCAGTTGTGTTTGGAGACAGGGCCTATAAGAGGTATTTAAGGTGGAATGAGGTCAGAAATATTGGTCCTTCATCCTATGAGACTGGTAGTTCTGTAAGAATTGGGAAGTAGGCCAAGAAGGGGAGATGGAGAGAAAGAGAGAGACTGAGAGAGAGAGAGGGAGAGGGAGAGAAGGAGAGAGGGAGAGAGGAAAAGAGAGATGGAGAGAGAGAGGGAGAGAGAGAGAGAGAGAGACAGGGAGAGAGATATTAGTTTATTATGTGTCAGTACTTAGGACAGGCTACTTGAGGACTCAGCAAGAAGTGAGAAGTGATTGTCTAAAACCCAAAGGTAGAGTCTGCAGCAGACATCAGACCTGCTCACACTGGAATCTGGGACTTCCAGCCTCTGAAACTGTGAGAGACTAAATTTACACTGCTTGCATCCTACACCCTATTGTGTTTTGCTATGGAGGCTGAACTCACTAATACACTGGATCGTGGTATAGATCTCAGAATAGAAAGTGAAGATTACAATTTTAGACTCAGACTTTTGTTCTAGTGGTAGGGAGCAGGCTTTATTATTGTTCAGTCTTTGAGGAAAGGTTTATTCTTTGTCTGTGATAGACTAGGCAGCATTCTCAGTGCTGGGGATACAACAATGAGCAAGACAAAATTACCAACTCTTATGGAGTTGCATTCCAGAGGAAGAAATAAGCAAACAAACAAGGAAACAATAAAATATCAGGCAGTAATAAGTGTCGGGAAGGAAAAACTTACCAGAGCAAGGGGAAATATCTGCAGGAGATCTCGTAGGAGTTATTTTAGAGGGGGTTCTCAGAGATCTGTCCTGGGAGTAAGAGTGGGGTAGAAACAGTTAATACAAAGGGGTGAGCCATGCAAGGTTCTGGGGTGAGCATTTCAGGCAGAGGAAGCAGCTAATGTCAAGATCCTTGGTGGGAATAACCTTGGATTATCTGGAAGCAGCGGCAGCAGCTGTGTGTGGCTGGAGTGAGGGGAGGAGATTCAGGTGATAAAGTTAGGGATAAAGGGGCTGCTCAAAGGCTCGAAGGGGCTAGAGGTAGTTGGATGGTTTCGATCACTGGACTCTGTACTTTCTGTGAGTGTCTCTGGTGTCATGTAGGGCATGCAGGAGGGTTAGGGAACAATTCATCAGGCAGTGCCCATAGAAGTGGGGATGCCCAAGTTCATTTCCTCAAGTTGGTCCTTGTTGCTTAGAGTTTACCTCTGAAACAAAATAGGACTGGACTTGAGCCTTGGCAATTCCATGCAGAAATGATAACTTTTCCTTTTTGTTTTTACAAATGAGGAAAAGCAATAGGCTCACTTTATAGGATTATTGTGAGAAATAAATAGTGCATAAACCATTGTTTAATATACTTTCTGGCATATAATAAGTTCTCAGTGAATAACACTTGTGATGATAATGATGATTGTGATGACATATTATCCCATATTCAGGGAGGAATTTTAAAGTCAATAAAATCTCATAGGAATTTATAAATCAGGTCCCTATTTTTATAAATAAAGTTTTATTGGAACAGAGTCACATCCATTACTGTACACATTGTCTTTGGTTGTTTTTTGTGTTATGTGGATAGATCTAAATAGCAGACACTGTATGGGTCACAGAATACTCATCTCTTGCTAGTCCATCCTCTACCTGGGTGCAGAGGGAACCTTCCAAAATGCAAATCTGACCATGGCAACCCCACCCCACTTCTTCCAGTGACTTATCATCATCCCCAGGTTAAGCCAAGTTCCTTTTCATGGTATCTGAAATTTTTTATGGTCTGGATCCGTCTTCACCTTTTTTAAACCTTATTATTTATGACTCAGCAATATGGGACCTCATTCTGCTTTCCCTTCTGGTGTTTCTCACTAGCTGTTCCCTCCCTTATGAAATGCCTTAGTTCCCTCATCTCTCATCCATATCTGGTTGGACCCTACTTATTTTTCCAGGCTTTACTTTCTCCCAAAGCACCCTCTGAGCTGCCCACGCCACACCTGTACTATTAGGATTGCCAGTACACCTCCTCAGTTGCCCTTTGGTGCCCTCTGAATGTATTTATCCTTACATTCTGACTTTCTGTTGAGTTGCTTCTATCAATTGAAATTAAGACCAACTTGGAGGAACTTAATAATGAGGACTATCTAGACTTGCACTGGGTATGCAGGGGATGGTTTGGCTTCAGAGATAACCTAACCTGGTGACTTGTGCTCAGTTTCTCTCTGTTTCCTGTGTCTCTGTCATCCTCTTGGCCTCATCTTCATCCTGAGTTTGGATATGAGGTGGCCATGTTGGGGCTTCGACCCTGACACCCCCAAGTAAAACATCTTGGTGAGTTGAGGACCTGGAAATGAAGCTGGAGAGTCTCAGAACCAATGTCCTTTCTGACTTCCATTCTCTTATCTCCCATCTCTATTTCTCCCCTGAAGCAAGCTTCAGGAACCCAGATTTCTCTTCGGTAAGTAGGGTCACAGAAATTGAAACTCCTTTTCCCCAAAAGCAAATGGAAAAACCTGGAAAGACCATTGATTTCTCTTTTGAAGACCCTTATTCCAGGTGAAGAAGATGCTGCACAGAGAGGTCAAGAATAATCTGAACCAAGAGGCCCTGCTGGGTCACCCTCAGTCTATTACAGATATTACAAAGCTCTTGTCCAGTTGCATGCTTACACTCCTACTCCTGCTTCAAAGCACCTGATCATAAAAACAGCATTTCCCCTGGGTCTTTCCCTGAGGCTTTGCATCTTCATTTTTTGCAGGCTCTTGTGTTACATAAAACTTTCATAAATTTGCTATGCTTTTCTCCTTCTAACCTGTCTTTTGTGTCTTTTGTTATAGGAGTGTCAGTGCAGGGGCCAGAGAGAGAGAGAGAGAGAGAGAGAGAGAGAGAGAAAGAGAAAGACTTTCCTCATCTCATTGACATCTCAGGGTTCGTGTGTAGGCTTCTAAGTCAGCCATGTTAATTCAGAAGGCCTTGTGCTGACCCTTACAAGCCTGGCATCTGACACTGCCTAGTAGGGATAAGGGGCTTCTCCCTGGAACCATAATGCTGCCTCAACAGGCCAGAAACAAGACAAGGTTATTTTAACATCCATGAGTAGATAGCTGGGTATTAGCCAGGTTCTATTAAGAAGAGGAAGAAGGCTGTGTACACTGAATAAACTGTAACAATGCCTTGTGCTATGCTTGAATTCACCATCAGATGGATCTCTCTTACTCCCAATGTTTGGCACGATGTCTAGTGAATAGGGGGCATTCAGGAGAAATTTTTTGAATGGCTAATTTGCAATGGCATCAATTTTAGTGTATGTGTTGCCAAAGCAAGCACACAATGACACTGAAATACAATGAAGTTGGAAGGAAGGCAACCTCAAATACAGCAACTCACGTGTGTGTCATCCCCACTTGGCTCTCCATCTACAAAGCCAAACCTTGCCCTTTGTTATACAGGATGACTTCTGAAAACTATAGAAATATCAGTAGCAAAAATGAAAATTAAGTATGTGCCTAGTGGAGAGAAGTGCAAAAGACACTGAGTGTGCTGGAAAATAGACTGACAGAGAACTCACAGAGAGTTTATAAAGTTACGGCCCCCACTTCATGCTGTAGATAAAGTTAAGTATTGGACACAGAGAGTCACCAAGTTCAGATAATATCCAAGCATTCTAAAGCTGATGAGGGAATGATTCCTGGGAACTTTAATCACTGTATTCAAAGCCCCTCAGGGGATAAAATCACTTAGGCTTAATTGTTATGACTTTCAGCACTCTGCCTCATTCCCTGGGCCTGCAGGATCATGGTGAAAATCTGCACTGAACACTTCAAGTCAGTCCTTATCTTCTATGAGTGGTTTTTGGTTTCAAGACACAGAGACCAGCTTGGGATCCTCGAGTTGTTCTCAGAGTCAAAGGCAGAGCTGAAGCCCAGGTCCTAGGAAGGAAGGCGCAAACCTGGGCTCCAGAGAACCAGTACATCTGAATTCCACCAGAATTTACTCATCTTCCCTCCACTTTTCACGCTATTTTTGGCATTGCTCTGTGCCAGTGTTTTCTACACAAAGCTGGTCACCTCACATCAGAGTTCTGTGCATCGCTACTTCTCAGCTTGGTCTCCAGAGACAAAAACTTTTAAGAAATATTTCAAGAAATACTTTGGTCCAAAAGGGTAATAGTCACAAACCATGGAGCAATTATTGGCCATGGTCCAAGGTCCAAATATTAGGACAACTTGAGTTGGATGTCTTCTCTCAGACCAGTTACTGCATCTGTGCTGCTAAGTTCTTGCACCTCCCATTTGCAACATTTGCTGGAGAGACCCTGTGGTCCATAGGAACAGACCCTAGAACCACTGATTAACTACTGTGTGATCTTGCACAAGGTCATTCACTCTTTGTAACCAAGGTCACTTATGTGTAAATGGGAACAGTAATTATAAAATAGACATTATATGAACTAAGTGTATGTATTTTTATATATGTTTATATATATAAACATATATATGATGTATGTAGAACATTTGTTAGTTCTTAAAATATAATGATGTTGTTATTTTTACTACCCCCATTGCCTGACAGTGCTTGTCATACAGGGTATATATATAAATGTGTTAGCTTTTTTAGCTATTAACTAGGTGAAACTGGGAGGAGTCCCGCCATCATCTCAAAATGATGGCGGGACCTTGAGTTGCCCTTGCCTTTGTCTGTTTCTCCTCATCATGGTGCTAGAATTGTGGCCCATGCAGGTGACCCTGTATCTTGTACTAAGAGACCTGCTGCTGGATCTCATGACACTGGACAGATTTGGGTCCAGAACAACTCAATCCTAGGTCATCTGAAGCACTCTGCTAGGGCATTGTCAGTCCTTTCGGCTAAGGTCAAGAATGAGATGTGAGGGCCACACCCTTATAAGAAGGGAAATATCCTCCTAATCTTCATATCATTTCATTTGTGGGCTCAAAACTACAGTCCTGGTACAAAATTCAGCCCTTCATCCTTCAGAATGGTGCAGCAACAGATAATGAGAAAGACCTCCTTGTGTTCGTAACTGAAGAATCAAGATTATGGATATGCATTTACTGTTTTGTTTTTATTGTTTCTATTCTATTCTGCTCTGATTTTTACTATGTCCAAAGTTATCTGCAGTTATTTTGAAGACATCAAAAGGCATTATGGCAACTACTATTGATTTCAAAATGTTTTGAAGTCCTGTATCTCTTACATTGGTTTGTTTTGATTGGCTTTATTCTGTTTTATCCTTTTTAAAATAAAAAAAGGATATTATAAAGAATATTTTGCTATGTTTAGTCTGTGTTTAATTTAGGATTATGCCAAGGTAGACTTTAAACATTATTGATCAGTTTAATCAACAAGTACACACAACAACGTGATCTTCTTGGGTGGCAGAGAAATCTGATAAATTTCATTTCTGTTTTCCCAGTGAGTGAGCACGCTTGTGAATGAATTTTCTAGATGCAAAGACTACATCATCTTTTAGAATGTACATGGAGTGGTGGTGTTTCTGAATTTATAAAATCTTTAATGGTTTCCATTTCTTTTAGGATACAATTTGCAGTCTTTATCAGGGCCAATGAGAGTCCTAATCTGCATGTCCAATATGGTGGCCTCTAGGTATATATACCTACTTACAGTAATTAAAATTCAAATTAGAAGTTCAGTTCCTCAATTGCACTGGCTTCATTTTAGGGGCTGAAGAGCCACATCTGTATTTGAGAGCACAGACAGAGAACACTCCTTTCACCCCAGAAAGTTCAATTGGATAGAGTTGCTCCCACAGCCTACTTTGCTACTTCACCGAGGGACACCTTGTTATGCTTAGGACAGTCCCTCATTTTCTCCAGTGCACAAAACTCTTCCTCACCACCATTCATGCTTCTTCCCTCTCTAGCCCATCAGATTTCAGGTTAAGTTACTTTTTCACAGAGACTTCCCTTGATTCTTGCCTCCAATCTGAATTAGATCTCCTGATTGGTTCCTGTCACAGAAGCCTGCTATTTTATTTCATGTGACTTTGATTTGTAGTTATTTAGGAATTTGAATGGGTAGTGCCTGACTTCTGTAAGCTGCAAGTTCATGTGGACAGTCATAGATTTGGGTTTTTACCCCAGCGCCCAACACACCCTAGCTGCTCAGCAATCGTTTACTGAATGCATGTGTGGTTCAGTGAGTCATCCCAAATTCCACCGCCGCACAACACATCTTTTTTAATTTTTGGAGACCTTGATTTCAGTTCTTGTATTCATCTTCTTCCTCCTCTTACTTTACAAAAGGTCAGGACAGCTGCAGAGTCTTTTGGGGACAACTCTTCCATGCCAATGTGCTAGTGACTGTCTGCGGTAGGTCTGTCCATAACCACAATATGGGGATGTACAGTTTCCTGGGAGAAAGGAAGTTAAGTTGGAAGAATAAACTTTCTTGTTTACAGTCTGTGGCTTGTTTATTTCTCATAATAATAATTGGCAGGGTAAACTACTTTAACTTTCATATATCTATGTAATTAATAAGTCCACATTAGAAATCAATTATCCTTGATAATTACTACTGGTGCTATGGCTCATAAACTGAACACCAGTCTTGCTAATGAACTGAATGAGACATAATTTCTTGTTGTTCAAAGAGATGATCAACTCTAATCAGCAGTAAATTCAATCAAAACTTACTGTCATCAATTGAAATCATGTTAGAGTTTGCAAAAACAGAATAATTACACTCAGCTTGTAAGTTGCAGGTATTGTAACAACTCAAAGACGTGGATCTATATGAATAAATGTTTATATTTGCTGGTTCTATGCTAATAGATATAGAAACATTTAATCAGCATAAATAAATTAGGAGTCTTTTCTTTAACCTCATAGCTCATTAGTTTTGTGGGATTCAATTAATTCAACTTTTTTGTTAAAATCTGCTCTGGGTAACAGGATAAACAGATGCTTACACAATGGCCACCAAAGCAGGACATGTCATGGTACAGAGCTATCATTTAATATTATGTTTAAAATCTCACTTAAGTGTCTTTATTCATTAAAGATATTTAATAGTGGCTAAGATAATGAACACTAGAATTAGATTAGGTTCAAATCTCGGCTTTGTTACTCAAGACTATGTGTCTTGGTCAAGTCCCATGAGCTGCTTCTTGGTGGGTCTTCCAGACACACCAAGCATACAGAAGCATGAAGAGAGATGGTGTGGTGTAGTGGAATCACTAAGGCTTCACAGGCCACATGGTTTGGGCTTATATCCTGCTCTACCACTTCCTGTGACCTGTGTGACCTGCGGCAGATCAGTAACTCTGTGTGCTCCACGTTTGCTTTCCTGCAAAATGAGATGTTGCCAGAACTTTCCACACTGCATTATTGATGGATTAATGTGTCTGAAGCAAGGTTGAGTTATCCATGATTGTCATGATTTAGATCAATTATGGGATTCTATCAATTTGGGAGAGATACCTTTGCTTTCTTTTTAGCAGAGGAAACAGGAATAGGAACAGTGGATAAGGAACTTCCACTTTAGGGTTTAGGTTTAGTGTTTTATAGCCCTGGTTACTATTTCCTAATAGTCAAGTAAACCAGACACTCTGAGGGTAGGAATAAAGACTGGGGGTATTAAAAGATCCCCCTGTGATTCTTTTGTGCAGCCAGATTGGAAAAGCACTAATTTAGGCTTTCAGCTAACAGAATGGAGAAATTCTGGGCTTCATGGGAGGTTTGTAACCCCTACCCACAGTGGACAACTTCTTACAAGGTCTTAGGACCACATTTCAGGTTAAAATGGAAGAATAGTTTCGCTCTAAGTCTTCTCTTTTTACAAACATGGTGACCGTGGTGGTTGACTGTGAAGTCACAGAGAATTCAAATCTAGGTGTTTCTCTCTAAATTTGAGGATTCCTTGCATTTGTTTCATTCAACTCTCCTCATCTTTTGTGAAATAAAAGTAGTAGGAAGAATACGAACCATTAGGGGAAAGATCTAGGTGTTAAATGTCTTTGCTGTTTTTCTGAATATACCCAAGGCAAGGATGTTCTAGGCCAGTGACTATGAACTTTGTAGAGCTTTCAATGATACAAATGACTGATTTCAGTATGAGCGTCATAGGTTTGCCATCACTATTCTAGGACATCCAGGAATGACTCGGTGTCAGTGGGAGTGACACTACTCATCTAACTCCTGGATCCTGCTTTGTGGGTTAAAAAAAAAAAAAGACAAAGAACTGTAGGACAGACACACCAGGTGTAAATTACTCTAACTTTCAAAGTGGATAAAATGTCACATTTCTAAATTTGCCCAAATCAAATCAATTCTGTCTCAAAGTCCCTGCACACTAAGTTCCAGAAGAAATTCAACCTCAGCCACTTGACAGGGCTTGCTCTGGACTCCCTGGGGCTTCTGCCTACTGTGACAGGAGGAAAGGAGGCTGCCAGTTACCAGTGTCTACTGTGGCAGTCCTGCTGCCGTGTAATGTGGAGTCACGTGATGCTCCTTCAATACCCAATAGGGGAACTCTACCCTTTGTGGACTCCAGAGACATCACAGCATAAGGGTCCCTCCACTGGATCAACTCCAAGCTCTGGGACACTCACATGGACCCCTGGAGTTGCCCTGCTGAGTGACTGGCTCTTGCTATGCATCCCATACCTCTTCCATACAAGGGTTACCATCTTAGGGTAGCACCTGTGAGGGTACTGTGGTGTCCACCTCTGGGAATCAGTCCTCGGGCCCTCTGCCTTCCCGCATGGTGCGGCACCCAGCTGTGAGGTCAGGGGCCACTGCTCCTCCTTTTTCCCTTAGGCCACAAAGTCCTCTGTTCTCTTTTCCACTAGGTGAGTGTTGGTGTGCTATCTAATATGGTGGCCACGGGCTCCACGTGACCTCTCTAGTGGGCGCCTCAGCTGTATCTTTTTCAAATCATGATGTGCTGTAGCACAAAACACAGTCCATGGTTTGAAGACTTGGCTAAAAGTTATGTAAAATATGTCTATAATAAAATTTTTTTAATGTTAGTTGCATGTTGAAATAATATTTTTTTGCTGTTTTGGGTTAAATAAACATATTATTAAAATTAATCTCACCTGGCTTTTTATTTTATTTTATTTTGACCCTTCCAAGTGTTTACCAGAAAATTTGAAATTCACATATGTTTCACATTTTATTCCTGTGGGATGGCATGCTCTCTGCCTTGTGCCTTCCTTCTGACCTTAAAGCACAGAGCCAGGTCAGGGCGAGGGGTTCAGGGCAGCCCACTCCCCAGGTCAGGCTTGCAGCACAAGTGGGCACTAGCTGTCTGTCCAGTGATCCTGTCCCTGCTGCTGTCCCACTCATCCCCAAGGCGGGAAGTGAACAAGGCCATCTGGCCAGGTGCTGGGAGTTGAGGAAGGGGAGAATTCCTTCCATTCTTTTTCTTTTATGTCTGTCATGAAGGAAAAGAGTTAGGTGTGAGTAAATGTTTTAGCTTCTCTTATTCTTGATCTTCTCTCCTTTTGCAGATTAGCAAGCAAAGCCCAGGGAGGGCAAACAAATTAACCTAAGATGCACAGAGTGAGTTAGAAGCAGAGGAGCTGTCCTGGTGCTTGCCCCACACCACAGCATCCATCGCAGTATCCACAGCAGCCTACAAGGGCAGGAGGGAGCAAGGGGCAGAGCCGAGCAAGAAACGGGGTGTCACCCTCCCTGACATCTCAGGATGCTCCTGAGAAGACTGGTGGCCTCTGTGGCTGATGAGGTACATTCAGTTCCTCCCTGTTCTCAGTCCTGAATTCTTATAGTTGACATTTTTCCTGGCTTCCAGTTTTTAATTCTTATTTCCATAGAAACTATTTTGGTGGTGTAATGTGTTCTTTTGTTGGTTGGATTCTTTGATTCATTGTACCTATTATTTCCACTACTACATCTTCCTTGTGAGACAAGGCAGGATGAAAACTAACGAAGAAACATGTCACAGCAATCTCTGTCACCCTGGGTGTTCTTCATGAAGCTGCTCCTTGGGGACAGGCTGAGGAGGGGGCACCATCTCTCACACAGCTCAGCGGCATCCTGCCAGAGGACTGGTCCTGCTTGGGAAGGTGGAGGGATTTCCTTTAATGAAATACAGATTGGCCTCCTGTGGAAAGGTCGCAAGAGCCCTTGGGGAACTAGAGAGTTGTTGAAAGACACAAGATCAAGTTAAAGCTCTCTTTACAACTTTGGTTTCTCCTCCTCTTTCCTCCTCCTTGGGGATAGCATTGCCTTTACATACAAGAAACTCTAGGAGGAGAGGATTGTATTTCTCAGCAGACTTTCCTGAAGACATTGAGTCTAACATTACCCTTGCTCTTATCTGCAACAACAATAGAGATTTTTGCAAAGAGCCCAGGATGTCTTTTTTGACAGTAATAGAACACCACGAATGTTCCAGTTTGCTTTGCTTTCACCTCCTTCCCAACACAGTACAGGAGATGGAGGAACTCTCAGCTCCCCACCTCTTTTGCATTTGCTGGAGTAGAGAACTCACCATGGAATGGTCCCATTGTGGCGAGCTGGTTTTCACTGTATGAGTCCTTCTTTAAGAACACATCTCTAAGGAGAATAATTTCTGGAGAGTGTGTTGCATGACTGTTCATCAGAAGAATGAATGTTCTCATGGGGACTCAGTCATCTCACCTATCAAAGCCACCACTTTGTGGCCACAATTGCCATTTTTTGAGCATCTACTTTGTGCCATTAGCATTGCACATCAGCTTCTCTGCTCGGGTGTCTTTAGGTATAGTTTGGCCGGTGTGGCTGAGATTGGGTGTCAGTCAGCCAAGCCCTACTTTTCACTTGACTGGAGTGAGGAGGTTTTGAGGGTCGATGCCCTCCAGCAAAGCAAAAGTCGTGTTTCACAGGAGCTTTTGCATGTGGAACATTTGCCTGGGGCTGACTTGAATGTTAGGGAAGGGCAGAGCAGGATTACTGTGGGAAGTCATGAAAGAAGAATTCAAAATCTGTGCATGAGAAGGAAGGGAGGGAGAGGGAAAAAAGCCAAAGAGGGGGAAGCAAGTATCTCAGCAGGGGTGAGCACAGCAGGAAAAATTCCATGGTGCTGAAATGGCCAAAGGGTATTTTAAAAAGAACAACACTGTTCTAATGTTCCATTTAAATGTGTTTGTGTTCCCACGATGTAAACCCACTCTTGGGCTACTACAGGCTGCCTGAACACTGAAGAGCACAATCTGCGGGCACACACAGACGTCTGGTGTGAGCCGTCGTGACAGCTGCTGTTGGCACTGAGGTGAGGCTTGAGTTCCACGTCTGGATCAAGATGATGTAGGACACAGTTTTGGCAGAAGCAGGACCTCAAAATCATTAGAGATAGCCAAAAAGATCTCCCTCAGTTTTTAAAAACATTGGTGGAAAGTTCTGGATTCTTATAGGCTATGAAATAAAGGTTCCAGTCTTATCAAGATCCAAGAGTCCAGGAGATTCCAGAAAACGTTCTGGTTATATGCCATTGGATAAGCTTGCTTTTCTCTTTTTACCTCTCTGACTTCCTTGCTCTTCTCTTTCCCCATACACACACCCTCTCGTCTTAAGCTTGTATCTAGAAACTCACTGGTAGGGCTACACATACATTGGTAACGATTGTACACAGATACACTTCAGGGAGTTTCTCCTATCAAAAGCACTGGGGAGTGAGGAGGTGAGAGGTGGGGAGCACGTACTCTATACCCATACTGAGATAAATCCTCCCAAATCTTCTGTGATGTACTCAATGTTGGGTAGGAAGACTCTACAGGAGATACAGCACCATATAATTTAGTGTGTCTGTATGTTGTACAGGTATATTTTATTTTAATTTTGCAAAAACTTTTATTCACCCTTAAGTAGACACTACCCAGAAAAGTACTTGGTATTATGCTTCAGCTCAGGATTAGTGATATAAATCTTCCAACAATTCCATCATATCTTCCACCAGGAGTTATGCAGTTATTACAGCTCATATAAATTGTTTTTACCAGTATTTTCCTTCACATTCAGCTCTGTTAACCCCTGGATTCCCACAGCATTCAGCCCTGGGACTGCTCTGCTATCTTTATGGCATGTTAGTATCTAATCTGGCCAGATATATTTCAGGCTTTCCTAGCTGGGCTTGAGTGATCTGGTGTCTAACAGAAGCTCCCTGATAAAATACTGCCATCACTGCCATAGTAGACTGATAGTTTACTTTTAAAATAACTCACTTGAAATTTAATAGGAAGTTTTAAAGCCACATCTGATTTAAACCCTCAGGCTCCATAGCTTTTAAGAACGTTTGGCCACCACCTGAGTTTTCCTAGCTATTGAGAGAAAACACAGGCTCACCATTGTTTGTTCCTTGGTATTTTATTCACTGTGTGTATAAAATAATTTAAAAAGTCAAACAGAGGGTAGGCTGTTAAACAACTCACAGACCGGTGATAGAAATGAAGAATGCCTAGGACTGGGGCAACAGCTTTCAGTTTGTTTGGAAGTGTTGGAATGATGCTTCAGCGGGAAGAGATGAAGATCAGACCAATCCTTAAGACAATAGCTTATGAGATTCAGTAATTTCTTTGGAAAGTTTTGAAAACCTTTTAAAAAGTTTTCATTTTTTAAGGAAATCACTAAATCCACAATCTTTATTTTCTAACTTCTGATGGAAAAGACCCAGAAAGGGCTATAGTTTCTCTTTCTTGGTAAATCTCAGCATCCTGGAAGAGGATGAGGAAAAAGGCTGATGAGACTAAACAAGCCACGGCTGGGCGAGAAGTCATCCCTGACATTTGCTCTTTCAGGCTTCACATAATTCTGAGCAGAAGGCATCAGTGTTCCTATTCTACAGAAGTAGAGACTGAGGCTAGGAGCCCAGGGAGAACCTGCTGCGGTGCACGTAACTCTACCTGGGTCCCAAGTCCACCCCCTTTTTGCTTTGCTTCCTGTGCTTCTTGGCACTCATGATTTGGTCTTTTTAGGGTCCTCTGGACACCTGTTCAAAGTTCAGAATACCCTGTCATAGGTCTCTAACCAGAACAGTTGCATTGCTAAATAGTGTGTCAATGTTATGTCTTTTATTTCTAGTTAGGAGTTGGCAAACTCATCTTAAAAAATAAAGCAAAACCGGCTTTGCACTCAGTCTTCTTCATAAGACACCATTTTTTTTTCGCAGACTGTTGATTTCCTAGTACTTCCTGAAGGCATACTGGGTGCTCACAGAATTCTTCCTGCCATTCCCCTTCAGGATCCCACTTGGATTCTCACTGTTGAGCAAACTTTCTTCTAAAGATAACAGAGAAAGGGGGGACAAATTATTCTAATGGGGCCTGGATTTATAAAATTAGTAGAAGTCTGTAAGGTGTATGTAAGGGGTGCCTAGAAAGAGATGAGCACATGCCTTGGAGATATGTTCACTGAGAGAAGAAAAATTTTGTAGAGAAATTTTATAGTTGAAAAATTTTTGTCATTAAGTACTTCTGGAAATCTATCTTGAAAACAAAAATCTGGAGGGGAGGAAGAACTTTGTACATAAAGGAAATCACTACTCCGTTGTTTTTAGTGGTGTTAAAAAAACAAACAGCAATTTACTTGTCCAACCACTGGATAATCATTAAGTAAATATAATGTATCAATTGATGAATGTTATGAAATCATAAAAAATAATGTCTAGGGAAGTTTCAGCTTTCATTGGACAAATCAAATACTTGCATTTATATTGTTTTTTCCTGAAATGCTACTAAATTGATAGTAAGGAGATTTTATTTTAAAGTGTAAAATCAGGGGAAAGAAGATTAAAGCAGATAAGACATGATAATGTGTGATAATGTGTTTGGAACCTGGAAAGCAGATTTGCTGTTAGTAACTGAGATATGGGATTGGGATAGAACAGCCCGAGCCCCCAGTGCCCACTGAGGTAAAGATAAGGAATGGATCCACGTCACAGACCCTTGCAGGGCTCAGGGACTCAAATCATCAGGAGTGTGTGAGGCTGAAAGCAAGTGTGGCTGGATGTTTTCATAGGAGGCTTCTCTCCGTTGTGTGAGTATCCTGTCTCACCTCTGTAGGAAATTAAAGATTTACCTAACAGAAGAGGTTAGATGAGATTCCAGACTCATAAGAACAGGACATAGGAACAGAGAGTAGTTCTCCAATGAACACACACATACACACACACACACACATGGAAGACTGAATGGGAATCCACACATTGAACTGTGAAAGTCTCTGTCTCCTTTTCCCAACTGTACTAAGAATGCTAGTAGGCAAATGGGTATCCCTGGCAGAAGACTGCAGAGTTTTCTGGGTGGAAAGCCTGAGATGGGGGGATCTGCAGACCCTGATAGTGGACGGGGTTAGGGCAGCCCTCATTAGTGACCAGGGTCCAGTCTTGGAATTCTGTGGTGCAGACCACTGCCTGGTAAACCTGGACCATAGGGAGAGCAGAGAGGCAAGGATCACGCAACATTCCCAGAAAGGACTGAATATGAAAGTCACCAAAATAAGCCATCAACGGGAAGAAATGCAGAGGAAGCAATCAGTGCTGTAAACCTCAGAAGGGAAAACAGCGCTGTACTAATAATAACACCCCAGGAAAGTAAGACAAGATAGTATATTCATGAAAGAATTTAAAGAAATGTTCAAAAATTTAAAAAAAGAACTTATGAAAATAAAAAAAAAGTGGTATAGTAGTAAAACATTAAAAATTTGACAAAGCAGTTCACAGGTAAATCTTACAGATGGTAGAGCAAGAGACAAAAATACACAAAAAGCAGAGGCAGATTTTGGAAAGAGGGAGCAGAGAAAAAAGAAACTATGAAAATAACAAAAGAAAAATTCCCAGATATTAATGAGCTCACCAGAAAAAAATAAAGACATATGAGAATGAAATTTCAAAATCGTCCTGATACAGAAGCCAGGGCACATACACGCATGAGGAATCAGGCGACACCAGACTTCTCGGTGCAGCTCCTGAAGCTGAGTGACAGAGGAGTAACTTTAAATTCAGAGAGAAAAAACTTTCTGTCCCAGAATTCTGTATCCAGCAGATGATTATTCAAATGTGGTACTTAGAGGGAAAAAAATCACATTTTCAGGCATTCAAGGTCTCCAAAATCTTACTTCTCATACTCCTTTCTGAAGAGGGTGTGATTCACACCAAAAATGGAGTAAGATAAGAGGCCAAGGGATACGGGGTTCCAGAAAGTTGGACAAGAGAGCAGCGAGGGCGGGGGACAGCGGGATGTTGGGAAGAGGTCCCCAGAGGACAGTGTTTTGCAGCCACCAGAGACAGAAGCCAGTTTGGACTGGGACAGAAGGACAGAACACCAGGAAGACAGTCATCAACCTAAATTCCACTGGTTACTGCATTCAGGGGCTTTGGAGAAGGATTTGTGATGGATGCAGAGAAAATTAAACCAGTGAAATACAAGGCCGTTGTTTATTTGAAGGAACAAAGAGTTTCAGAAAGGAGACTGAAGAAGCCACATAACATTTGTATGAAATCAGTCAAATGAATAGTGAATAATGAGAAGATCAAATTGCACTAACTACACTGGAGACAAGGGGAGGAGGGACAGTGTGCTGAGTGGTGAGTGTGTGTGTGTGTGTGTGTGTGTGTGTGTTTAGGGAGACTGTAAACTAGATTCCTACAAGGAAGGCAAGGTCTAAAAGTACAAAGTTAAGAAAGAGCTGGAACATCGTATGCGTAGCTATTTGTCTTCCAATGGACTTTTCATCTGAATGAGTATCAGTGAGCATCTGCATACTCTGATTTCGCTTCAGGTCGTGTAAATATTTCTCCTTTTACAAGTGTGCATCTGCAAGGTCCAGAGCTCAAGGCAGGTGCAGGAGCTGCGGGACCCCGCTGACAGGAGCCTCGTGGGCTGAGGGGATGAGTGTATCGTGGCCTGTGGACAGAAGGTCACAAGGTCTGCTGTGAATGCTCCAGAGAACTTGTGACCTCCTGGGGACTCGGGGGACAATGTCTCTGTGAGGGCTATGCCTTTTTAAAAGACTATTTATGGGGAAGGCTCTGAATGACATGTTTGTTTAGTGTGCAAAAGCAAAGTCCTATCATCTTCTGTGAGTCATGGTGGAAATCAGACTCAACAAAAAAGCACTGCTGAGGGAGGAAGCTGTGATAGAATGAAGCTAGGAGCACCAGACACGCCCAAGGCGGAGCCCAGCTCAGGCTCTAGAGTCCCAAGCATGTTCTAAACGTAACACCAGCAGCCCCAGCCTGGCAAACAGCAGCGTTGCTCCACGAAGTAACAGAGGGGAAGCAGGATCAGTTTGGGAACGTGAGTGAGTGGCAGTTCTAGAGATGAGCACGGAGATGAGATTGAAGATGTTTGGAGCATCCTGAGTTAGGGCAGAGTCACAGAGGCAAACTTCCTGGCTGTCTCTTGTCTGCTGAGATAGTCAGCCAAAAGGAAACAAGGGCTTCTACCCTTCCCCAAAATTAGCCCCCTTGCCACAGTCAGAGTTGGCAGTGTCACCCACTGATAGCCCCAGATTTATAGACTTCGGGGTAGGTAAGGATTTAAAACCTCTTTCCCAGACTTACCAGGCTCAAATGAGTTGGCGGCTCCACTTAGATTTTATCTTATTATACTATTTTATATACACAAATACACACATACACTTATATGTGTATTTGTTTATATAAAATATATATAAAATATATATAAAATATGATATGTGTTACTCTATAATACAATATTTTATTTTACTGTAAGTCTATTCTGCTAGAATTTCTTGGGGGGGGCAGAAACAATCCTATTGACTGAACAATTAGTTGGAGGTTATCAAGCAGAAATGAAAATTGAAAGAATGAGTCTTTGAGTTTAGGTGTTTATGAAGTTTGTCTGTAAAATGGATGTAAGAAGGGAAAGGCTTTCATGGCAGAAATCAAGTTGAGAGGAACAAACTATATTTTGGGCAGCAGATAAATTAAATTCTTTGCACACTGGGTGTGACTTTCCCTTCTCCATGCCTTAGCCTTTAGTAAGGTCTTCTTGAAGTTTGCTGTTTAGTATTAGCTGTGTGAGGGTCCTCAAGGAAAGGACTGAATGAACCTGGTGAAAACTTTCATTTACTTAATGAGAATAGTCAGGCATAGCACTGTTTGTTCATGGTCACCCAGAACTGATAGGGATGAAATCTTTCATCTGCTTGTTCAATCTTCCAAGTCATGAAGTTTATTATGGTTCAATGCAAGTACTCTTTTACCATGAAGTTTGGATGCTAGAGTCTGAGAATATTTTTTTGTTTTACTCCATTAGAGCTGATTATTTCAATCAAGGGTTACCATGGTTGATACTGGTTGTGCACAATTCATAGTGAATCAAGCCAAAAAAAAAATCAGATTACATATATCATTGTCCATTCAAACACATGAATGCAAATTCAATCTTGTGACTATGAATATGAGTAGGGAGCATTTTCCTTCTGAGGTGGTGTCGTGTCAATAGAGGATGTCCATTTACTGGGGACACCTCCAAAAAGCACCTGTCATTAGAGGAGTCTCAGCAAACCGTGGTCATGAGTCAAGTTTAGTTCACTGCCCGTTTCAGTAAATAAAATTTTATTGGGACAGAGCCACTGCCATTCTCTGACAAATGGTAGCTTTCACGAATGGCAGAGTTGAGTAGTTGTGAGAGACTAAATATTTATTATCTATCCCTTTGCAGAAGTTGTTTGCCAACCCTCGCATTACTGCATGCTTTCTGGTTGCAGAAGCCAGATGCCCCGGTATTGTTGGCTGATTTTAAATTGGCTGTTTTACCGTCTTCTTTTTCAATTCTCCTTCTTTGATTATAGAAACATCAGGAGAAAATAGGTATCATGAAAATATTTTCCAAATGTGACTGATTAGAATTACCTGGAGGATATTTCCAATAGAAATTTCTGGACCCATTCCCAGAGATCATGATGCAGTAGCTCTGGAACAATGCCTGGGAAATTTACTTTGATGTAACTGATTCTGGGGCACAGCCAGCAGCGAGTAATCTGAAGAAAACACAGTCAAGTCAGAGATGGAGCCAACGGGTTGTGCGTGTTGCTGACTCAGTCTTCCTGTGTGATCTTGAGCTATTCCCTTCACCGAGCCTTGCTTTTCTGATCTGTCAAGTAGAGACAACAGCTCTCCCTGCATGCAGCCTGTTCTGGGGACCAGGTAAGGTAATCGCAGAAAATGCCTAACACTGCATTTACACACCATGGGCGCTTGAACCGATGTTCATCTTCCCTCTTCCACTGGAGAATCCATGGAGAAGTGCACCAACTGGATTTTCTGCATTTCACCTTGTGTGTTATGTTTCTTTTCCTGTTTATGTGTATTTCACTCTTGTCAAACTATTTCCCAATCCACAGTCCTTCTCCATATGCATTCAGAACTAGTAGTCTTCAAAAAAATAGTTTATAAAATTGTTTCAGGAAGTATTCAGAGAGCTGATTGGACCTATGTGGTTTATTAGTCACATGACTGCCAGTGGTCTTCATTCTCCTAAAACATAATTAGGCACAAGTTTTTCACAACTGTTCGGCTTTTCATAAGTAACCTTGACATAGAGTGATGGGTTTTATAAATTCTGAGGACAAATCTTTGGATAAATCAGATGACATCTAATCAGAATGTCTTTCCTTAGAAATGGAAAGACTGATTTGATTTTTTTTAAAATAACACATCATATTTTTTATTTTATATTGGTTTACAGCTTTGCAGTAATCAGTGCTCTAAGGAAATAACTATATGTTGTGTTAATTTCAAGGTTGTATATGCAATATGGTGTATTGCTACTTTTCCTGTTCAGCCCTGATTTTTTTCTTCAGTCATCCATCATACTTTGTGTGGTTTGTGTTTCAGAGAAGGGAGACAGGACCCCAGGCTGGTCATTCCATCCCAAATGGCCTTGCTGTGTGTGAGAGCTCTGTGCTCCTTGACTGTGATTGGTTCCTCCATGGGTATGGGCTGTACTTCTGATCAACTAGACTAAGGCTTTTGTGAACTTGCCATATTCTTCCTCCCATTTAATGATCTTTCTGCTTGATTCTTTTTTTTGCTTTTTCTGATTCTCATAATTTCTGCACCAGTTTTTTTTTTTGTCACCATTTATGTGACATTTTCTTTCATCATCACTTAATTTTAACCCCTCTGTGTCACTGGGATTACAGTAGATTTCTAGTGGAAAAAAAGGCTGGTTTTACTTTTATCCAGTTTCATAGTCTCTTTCACTGGGTAGGTTTGATATATTCTCATCTATTAGAGGAGGAAAAAAAAAGCATACATAAACAGAATAAAGAAAATGGAACAAAATAGAAACATAAAGGAAACACAGTTTATAAAATATAAATTATGTTGCAAGAAGTCAAATACATGCAGATACACTCACAACCACATAAATGATTTGATTTTTTTGCCTGACCATTCAGGATGATTTGCAGCACGCAGTCTGTGAGCATGAGAACTTGCAATATATTTCATCTACTTTTCCTCCAGCCCTACCTGAGTTAGCCAGCATCCCACTAGACTTTCTAGTTCACTGACAACTTCCTGTGTAAGTAACACACCTCTCATCTTCTCCTGAAAATTTCAGCATCTCAGGAGCCTGTCCTCCAGAAGTCAGACACAGCCTGTAAGTGGCTCAGTAGAGATGAAGCTAGTGGGAAAGTGTTCCAAGTCTCCTGTGCCCAGCAGGATGGTGCTGGGGGGGGGCAGGGTGGGGTTATACATGATTTTTAAAAAGGTCACCCACGGGTTTAGGCCCACTTGGCGATGCTTTTCCTCTCTATAATACACTCTTTACTGGCTTTTTTTCCTCCTCCCTTGTTTCAGTTTCTCCCTTCCTCTCTTGGGATCATCTTTCATATAAACTCCCTGTGGTTCCACCCAGAACATAGTAGAGACCATTGTTTGGTTGTAAACAGGTGGCTTTGGCTGTACCTCTGTAATTCTTGTTTCCCCTTCTTTTTGCAAGGAAAGCTTGCACAAGTGAGAGCCACGATAGAAGAAAGTGCCTGAGATACCAGTAAGTCTACACACTCATGCACTTTATTCCTAGGTAAACATCTTTATCCCCATCCTAGAACCTGTTTATTTTTCTCTTAGCATTGATGGAACAAACTTGCCTAACTCATTTTCAAATTCATAAATACTAAAAGTAGCACATTACAGAAAATTCAGAGGTTGCCTTAAGCACTGATATAAAAGTTATGATGAATCTGGTGGTAAACAGAATGATTAAATTGCTCACAGTGAAAACCACAATAGCTTATGACTATGAAGTGAAGAGATGAATGACCCTACATATAGTCTCTAAGAGCTCCGCTCTATTTTAGCCTAGTGCAGTATGGGTCGTGGTGGTAATTTTATGTGTCAACTTGGCCGGATCATGGTGCCTATGTGTGGTCAAAGACTATTTTAGATGTTTTCCTAGGGATGCTTTCACATGAGATTAACATTTAAATTGGTAGATTCTAAGCAAAGATTTCCTCCATGCTGTGGAAGTGCCTCTTCCAATCAGATGAAGGCCTGAATAGAACAAAGACTGAAGCAAGAGGGAATTTGGCAGCAGATG
>RJWM01026001.1:0-28624 GCA_004363535.1 Dasyprocta punctata | reverse complement strand
GAATGGTTTAATCCCAGCACTTGGGAGGCTGAGGCAGGAGGATCATTGTGAGTTCAAGACCAGCCTGGGCTACAAAGTGAGTTCACGGCCAGCCTGAACTACATAGTGAGACCCTGTCTCAAAAAATAGGGCTGGGAATTCAGTGTGTAAGCGCCTGCCTGGCAGGCACAAGGTTGTGAGTTTGATCCCCAGTACCAAAAAAAAAAAAAAAAAAAAAAAGAATGGAACAGAGGATGATACATTATTGATCTTACTATTTAGTATAAAGTATTACAAAATATTTTAACTTCATTGTATGGCAATATTGTTAATTTTATTTTATTTTTGAGATAGGGTCTCACTATGTAGTTCAGTCTGGCCTTTGAACTTAATATGCAGACCAGGCTGGGCTCAAACTTGTAATGATTCACCTGCCTCAGCCTCCTGAGTGCTGAAATTACCACCCCAGCTCTCTCATCATTTCTCAAAGCAAGTTTTTGCTTTTGTTTTAGTTTCAGTGATGCTGGGGATGGAGCCCAGGGCCGAGCGCTCTTACACCGAGCTGCACACTCAGCCCAAAGCAAGTGTTTCTTAAATTGTTCTTCGTATTTTTCAGTGCTCTCAAGAAAACCAGAAACAGGAGTTAATTGGTTAAAAATCTGTTTTCAGATGAGGGTCATTGTAATGCATATTGCCCCCAAAATAGTCTGTGTACAGTTATGTCTGGAGATTAGGTCTGTGGGAATCTTTTTCTTCCTGAACCCACAAATGTTTTTGTTTTCTTATTCTGACTTTAAAATATTTTCTTGAAGTGTCACTTTTGTTGCATGTTTGACAGAGTGTTCCTTTTTGGTTGAGAAAAAGTTTTGTCTCAAAATTGTGAAAAACATGTTTTTAAAATGAAATGGCCAGGTTCCAGTCTGGCCCGAGGGAAGCTTTGGTAATATTAGCAGTCGTGGTCCCTACCAAAGAGCCGCTGCTGTGCGGGCTCAAAATTAACATCACTGCTCACCAAAGACCGTGATGTACAACATTGCAAACTTACTTGTTTTTTGTTGTTGTTGTTGTTTGTCTTTGAGGTACGCAGGGTGCTCAGAAGTCTGGGCCCCAGGCAGGGTTCCGGGGATTGGGGTCTGGGAGCAGCACTGCCCTTTCTTTGGGGGGTAATCAGGAATTATATGACCATTTTAGGGTGCTTCTAGCTGTTTGCTTTTCCACCAGCGCATGAACATTTTTGTGCCTAGATCGTCGCAAGCTCGTCTGATTATTTCTTGAAGATAAAGTGTTTTTAGTCTGATAAAGGATTTGCACATTTTCACTTGGATTACATGAGGGCAGAAACTTGATGAGAGGTGTCCGTGCAGTTTGCAGGGGGTGCAACTGAGACCAACTGAGACACCCCCTCGTGATTTTTTTTTTTTTTTTTTTTTTTTTTGTTCTGGCGATTTTGTGGCTCCTCGTTAGGATTTGAATGAAATGCTCTGTTTGGTGGAAGAAGTTAGCTCAAGATACTAGATTTATGCTTTCACTTTTAGGCTCTTATGTTCTTGGTTAATTACAAGCAAAACTGTGGATTGACCTGCGTTACCCACCCCCGCCCCGCAGCAGTTAGAAGAGGTTCACCTGAGGCCAACGCACACCTCAGGGACCTGTGTGTACATTGTCTGGAAAGCCAGTGGACAGCTGGGAGGTTGTATGTGTGTTTTGTTTTGTTTTGTTGTTTTTGAGATAGAATCTTGCTATTTAGTTCAGGCTACCTGAAACTTGCTGTGTAGCACAGTCTGGCCTTGGCTCAGCGGTGATCCTCCTGCCTCAGCCTCCGGAGTGCTGGGATTACAGACCTGCGCCCCCACACTCAGCCGTTTGTAGGGATTTAAAATCATTTTTATTCCTTTGCCTCCTGGTGAGTTAACCCAGGAACAACAGTGGTTACTTGCTTGCAGCATGCAGCAGTATCTTGGAGGCATTGTGGTCTGAGGGCTGGGTGTGTTTCAGTTTGTTACTTATTAACCCAGTGAGTCTTTCCATGGACTTTGAAATAAAAGTTCCGCTAAGCGTGGAACAGTAGATAAAAATGCCCCTTCGCTTTCAGCAGTAGATACTGTTATTGGCAAGTGAGGCTGGTTTCTGTTTAGGATTGTTCTAATGCTGTGACCCCAGGGAATTTCGCAGCTTCATGCCGGGAGAAACTACATACTCAGCCTGATGCTGGCCGGTCTGCTACTGTGGGGAGCACAGGCGCGGGTGGCTGAGCTCACTACAAGGCAGACCAAAGCCAGTGGTGGGCGCGTCGGCCTCTGCCAGCCGGGGCTCCGTTCTCCCAGTCCGATTACCTGATGTTCCGCAGGAGGCCGCAGCTGGGGGCTGAGGGCTTGTGAACCTCGAGTGCTCAAATGTGGGCAGGGACGCGCTCTCTCAACGTCTCTGTCGACCTTGGTGCCCTTGACGGTTTCAGCCAAATTAGCCTTGTGTGGGGCCCGTCCTGTATTGCAGGGTGACCGCTAATTGCCAGGTGCCAGTATCCCCCACATTTTGGCTAAGACAACTAATGCAGACAGTAAGCATCTCCTGGGGGGCTAGGGGGTCACATTGCACCCCAGTTACCCGTCACCAAGCTGTGTCTGCGTGCTTCTGGCGGCAGGTTAATTTCGGGTCACCCTTCCCCACCTCGCCTGTTTCCTACCTGCCTTTCTTCTCTTGGGACGACAGCAGCCCCAGGTAGCCTGTGTTTGGGACCCAGATTCTCCCATGCAGAGAGGAGGACAGCATTCCTTGCCACTTGGGTCATGCACCACCGTGCAGTCCGGTGGAGGAGTCCTGCACAGCCCGTGGCTGCCACTGGTCCCCTCCAGGTCCTTCGCTCCCCAGGGGCTCCTCAAGGTCCTCTCCCGGAGCATTGGAGAAGTAGTGATGTTAAGTGATCGCATGGACGTTGCTGTCCCCTGGGAGACACAGGGCCTCATCCTTCTCTCCCTCTCAGAATGCCTAAGGGGGTGTCAAGGTAAGTCAAACCTGACATCCTGTGCTTCTTGTATTTTGTTGTTTGTATCCTTTAAAAAAAAAAAAAAAAGACTACTAGGTGTGGCTGTGCACACCTGTAATCCCAGCCCAGGGGAGGCTGAGGCAGGAGGATCACCATGAGTTTGAAGCCAGGCTGCAATATATAGTGAGACCCTGTGTCACAAAACCAAAAGAAAAGGCAAGACAAGACAAGACGGACTTAGAATTTGCCCACGTGGTACATAGAGGTTTTTCCCATGTACTTGTCACCCAGTGTCCCAAGTGGTGACATCTCAAGTGATAGTACTTCAGCATAAAAGCTGACATTGGTGCAGTCTCCAGGCCTTGCTCAGTTTTACACCCCTGTCTGTACACACGTGTGTGTGGTCCTGCCCCGGGTTGTACAGTAGTCCTTGTGCTAGACCTGTCCACAGAGTCCCCCAGCTCCGTCAAATACAGAAGTGTCCTTTGCAGTCCCCCACCCCCGCATGGTTCAACGCCGGGAGCACCCGTCCTTTCTCCTCCTCTGTGACCTGGTCACAGGAAGCTGTCACACAGGCGGAGCTGGACAGCGCATCGCCTGCGGACTGGCTGGTTTTGCTCGTTGCTGTCGCGGCCCTCTTGTGTCGCTCTGCGTCAGGAGTTTGTCCCGTTGCGTGGCTGCGCCGTAGTCCACGTCCGCGCACACTTTTACATCTGCTGATCCGTGTGGTACCACGCTGGGCTGACGGTTTCCCGGGTACTGTCACTCTGTCTTTGTCGCATAGCTGTTGAGAGCCGATTCTCGAGGCCGCCCCTGTTTCACTCCGAAGTAAAATGCAGCAAAGCCTTCACTCATTCCTAAACTGGTCAGTGTCTACGCAGGAGGGCATGGGAAGGCGGATGCTTGGAGGAAGCCAAGACTTCTGAAGGGAAACTGAGTCAGTCGTAGTGGGGGCGGGTGCACCAGCCTCCTACCACGTGTCCCCAGAAAGGTCCCTGCTTCTTGGTGTTGCCCTGGCCCGTTGTGGGGACTCCCTATGCAAGCTAAGGGAGCACTATTCCCAGTTATTTCTCCCCAGCAGGGCTGTTTCTTACTGCTTGCTTCTTATATATAGCTCCTGGCCTCAGGCTTTGAAAATAAGAACTGTTTATGTGGCATTAAGCAAAACAATAAATAGACAAATAAAACCTTCAGAAGAGCGAGAGAGAGAGAGACAAATCCTATGCCAGTGTGCTGCCTTTTGCTCTTAATTCCCCAGGCGAAGGCCGGTGATCATCTGATCACCCGATCATCCGGGGAAGGTGCTGGCTGCGCTCTCCCGGGGCCCGGACTCTACATCTGACCCCTCTCACCCTCGCTGCTGTGCTGGGGCCAGCCAGATGCCCTGCTCTGTCTCCACCGAGCCCTTCATCAAGTTCTCCCTTCCCTTCCTAATTACAGCCCGCGCTGGGGTTGGTTCCCAGCCCCGGGGAGACGCCCTGTATTCTGCCTTTACCACCAAGGTTGTGTGGCAAAGCAAATCAAAGAATTTCCCCACATACTAATTTTCCTTCTGGGTCACTCCTGTTTTGTATGAAAAAATCCACTTGCTCTTGTTTGTTCCACCAAGTGTGTGGTATGAAGTGTGTCTGGCGTTTCAGCAGCATCCTGGGGAGCTGGGACCTCTCAAGTATAAAAGAGATAAAACTTTTTGTTTCAGCCAGTTTGTATATACAATCTATGATAAATCTAATACACAGTCATCCTCAGGGTCTGTGAGGGTTTGGTTCCACGGCTCCCAAGGGCGCTAAAATCTTGTGATGCCCAAGAACGTTATATAGAACTGTATCATATTTGCATAGAACTTACACACATCCTTCCATATACAGTACTTGAAATCATCTGTAGGTTTAATATAATACCTAGTACAATCCGCAAGTTATGCAAGTAGTTGTTAAATGGTATTGTTCAGGGAACAATGACAAAATGTATGTACATGCTGGGTACAGACAAAAAAACGTTCTAGGTTCATAGTGAATTAAATCTGTAAATGCAGAACCTGTGGCAACAGAGAGTAGACTTTATAATCATACATATGTGTATCTTTAAGTTGATATCTAGATGTCCCCCCAGCACCTCATGCGCTCACAGGAGGTGACTGATCATGAGTGTGTCATATTGGATTAGTCTGTCGATGGGTTTATAGCGGGGTATGGTTTGGGAGTGAAGCTGGTGGGAAGAGGTGGGTCCTGGGGGATGTGGTCTGATGGGGTATGCATCCCTCCTCCTTCCTGGGTCCCTCACTGCCTCCAGCCTGCCATGTGTCTTATCCTCATGCCAGCTGACTGTGGACTGAATCTGCCACATGACGGGCTTGGGAACTGATGTCCTAGCAAGGCTGCGTTCCCAAGCATTTTTGGCCCAATGTAGTAATAAAGGTACTGTTTACTGTAAAGAAGTCCATCTTTTTGTTGTTGTTTGGTTGGTTTTTAGACAGGATCTGTATATCCAAGCTGGCCTCAAACTCAAGGTGCTCCTCCAGCCTTAGTCTCCTGACTGCTGGGATTGCAGGCACAGACCACCACGCCAGGCTAAGAAGTGGACTCTTCAGCAGGCGATATATTTGAACTGCTTACAGTTCTCCAAGAAGATAAAGATTAGAAGCAGCCTCCCTACCATTTCACACAGACTTGCCTTTTTAGGACGGTGTCATTAGAATACTGTTTTGACTATTGTACGAGCTGTGTTTCAAAAAAAAGTTTCATTCTTCAGGGTTTCTCCCAAAAGTAAGTGCCAAGTCCAGCCTCAAGGTTATGAAGTTCAGGTGCAGACTGTAAATTCTGGCATCAGTTTGCTCAGACCTTGAGAACCACTGAAATTTGTGACTGTTTCTCATGGTGATGTAGCTTTTTCAACGGAAATAATTTCCTCCTGGCCTTGAGTAGTTGAACTTCACTGTATTTCAGATTCTAAAGCTGTATTCACTAGAGTTCTTTTACATAAGGCCACTACATGTTTTCTATAAAATATTTAAAAGATGTCTTCTCATGTCTTTTCTCAAGATTTTTATCAGGAGAAGGGCATCAGATGAAATGTATCCTATTGTGAAGTTAGGGATGAATTTTGCCATGCAGTATTTTTTAATTTTTTAAAAATATTTTTGGTGCTGAGGACCAAACCCATGTCCTTATGATTGCTAAGCAAGTGCTCTAGCACCAAGGGTAAGCAAATCAGGGGCAATTTGCTTAGATTTTGAAGGGCTATTTTTGCAGCTGTCTTTTCATCGTAGTTATTATTTTCCAGTTTTCACCATAAAATTAAAGCATAAGCCATCAGGTCTATGTGAAAATAGAGAGCAAAAGTAGTTCCGGCTTCACTGCAGTTGGGTCTGTGGGTCAAATGTATGTATTGTGAATATATTGAGAACATGTGGTTGGGTCAGGGAGGATCCAACTAGAAGAAAACTAGCTTGCCTTCCTGGTGAGTGGTGTGACCAGTGCAGACTCCAGGAAGAGAAAGATCTGTGCCCCCTGTATGCCTACCAGTGCACGGACTGAGAATCAAGACCACTCCCCACCCCACCCCTCATAAGCAACCTGCTGGTTCGGAGGACCAGCTAAGTTGCTAGCAACTAAGGTTCATAAAGCAACTAAATGCTTGTATTGTTTGGCTGATTTTGCAGGCCTGGGGCCGGCAGTCGGAGCATCTCTTGGGAAGATGACAGTATGCAATGTAGCAAATATGGGGGATTCCCTTCTATCTTGTCTTTGAGGCCTAATATTGTTCTCATTGTTTTGCTTTATCTGATTAATTTTTTTGCTGTATTTCATATTCTGTTTTGATTGGTTTTATTCTGTTTTGTTTTTGGTTTGATTTTACTATTCCTGGTGGAATGGTCAACTGTTGTAAAGCTAAGAAGATATACTATGGTAGCTATTGTTTTCCTAGTATCTTGCTTTGAAGTTCTGTATCAGTTCTACAGCTTTATTTTGACTGACTTTGTTCTGTTATGTTTTGTTGGATTTTAGTATCTTTAAAATGAAAGTCTAAAAAAAGTTTATAAAAAGAACATGTGCTTCTGAAATAGGAAAGCTCTTTGGCTGGAGTGATGGTGCACGCCTGTAATCCTAGCTACTTCAGAGGCTGAGGCAGGAGGATTGCAAGTTAGAGGCAAATTTAGTGAGGCTCTATCTCAGAATAAAATCAAATAAAAATAAAAAAAGAAGAAAGAACTGGGGATATAACTCTGGTAGCAGTCCCCAGTGTAGCAAAAACAAACAAACAACAACAACAAAATCAGAAAACAAAAAGGAACAACAGAAAACCCCAGGTTTTTCAAGGAGTCAAGAGGGCCCTTAAAAGGATGTGACTTTATCTTTATTTTCTGCCATTTACTGGTATTTCCAGTAGATCCCTTTCGTTCTTCAGCACAGAGAGCGCTGCTGATGTTTCTCTACCCCAGAACTACCGTCAGACGATGGCGTCAGAAACACACCTCAGGCCGTTCATACCTCCCCGTAGCCTCATAAACCTCCAGCAGATCCTAAATGTGAATCTGTCGAGTTGGCGTGTGCAGGTGAAATAATGAAACACGATCTTCCCCAGGAGAATTACAGGCCCTCATGATGGTTTTTCTTGACGTATTATGAAGTGTTTGATGAACTTCAAGTTGGTCCCTTGCAAAAAGCAGAAATTTTGGAAGCTGGCATCGCCCATCTTTATCATAACCCAGCCTAGGATAAAAACCGCCTTTAAAAAAAATAAGATCCTTGTGTTGTAGTGGTGCTAACTCAGCGGAGGTTTATCTGTCAGAGGAAGGAAGTGCAATGTAGAGTTGAGATCTGGGGCGTGGAGGATCTCGGGGGCAGTTTGGATAAATTCAGCCATACAGGTGGTTTAGCCGCTTTGCTGCCCACGCAGCCTCAATGAATCGGCTTTTTCTTTTATTCGGTTTTGTAACTTGTGAAAAATTGCAAAGTTCTTGAACACTTGGCAAGGGCTGGAAGCCACACGCCTGAGAATTGGCATGATCCCCCTGGCACCCCCGTGGGGCCCAGTCAGCTGCCCGGTTTCCCGCAGGTGGGAAGCGCAGGGCCGGGGCTCGAGCTCTGTGCAGTGGAAGTGCGCCTGACGCTGTGTGGGTTTGTAAAGAAGGCGGAGGTGGGATCTGTGTGGGAATCTTCAGGAGTGTGTCTGCGTCTCCATCCAGAACAGATCAAAGTCCTATGACAGGAGCCACAGGATCGCTGCTTCTGTCAGGGCCTGGAACAAGGAGTGGAGGTTTTCATGCAGTTAGATACAGAGCAGAAACACACTGCTTCTTTTCATGAAGGTAGCTGCGGAGCTGTCGGTGCAGGTCGGAGATCTGCTCAGGGAGAAGATTCCAAGAAGAGTTTCAATGAAGTCTTTTGTTTCCAGGGAATATTCCTAGTGAATGCTAAAGGTCACACTACATCATTTTCCTGGACTTTTGTGTGTTTCTAGTAAACTCTGGATTCCCATGAGGAGACGCCGAAGCCGTGTTTGCTTTGGAACCCGTGTGCAGTGTGGAAATCTGGCTTCTTAATCTGCAGAGCTGGAGCTCCTGTCTGCTTTCCTCGCCTAAGTGACATCCTGCTGACACAGCCTTGGGCTGAGACTCCCAGAGCTGCATAGAAGGCCTGCTTCAGTCGAGTTCAGTGAGGAAAGGTTCAAGGAATCGTTTTAGAAATTTCTAGCAGTGCAAGATTTGTTTCAGAGATAATGAATGAGGATATATATATATATATATATATATGAATTTTTTTTTTTAACTCACTATGTAGTTCAGGCTAGCCCAAGCTAGCCTGGCTGAACTCACTACATAACCCAGGCTGGCCTTGAACTCCCAGCAATCCTCTTGCTTCAGCCTCCCAACAACTGGTATTACAGGTGTGCACCCCATGCCCGGCTGACTGGTTTATATTTAAAGCAACTTTTCGAGGCTGTGACTCAGTTCAGGTAGTGATAGTTGGTAGCTGCTAATATTCTGCATTCTGAAGGAGCACTAGTATTTTAGTTTCAAAACAAAACAGCATAATTAGTCTTCCCGTGGTGCGAGAGAGAAAAGAGAGAGAGCAGAAGAGAAAAGGTCTTTATTGAGAGAATGGGAGGGCTGCCAAAGAGAAGCAGGTACCCTCTGGAAGCTTCAGGAAAAAACCATAGACTTTATTTGGAATTTGACAGGGGGAGGAGCTAAAGGGGTGGGCGGAATGACGTTTTGACAGCTGATTGGAGAAGCCTTTGTACATGCGCGAAAAGTGCGAGGTTTGACTTGTGAGTTCACGAGAAGAGGCGCCGTCTAGCGCCAAAGGGAGCCCGCACATGGGGAAAAGCCTGTCTATTAGATCAGCGGATAATAAATTCTTGGTCCTGAGGCGTGGGTTGTTACAGGGTGGGCACATCCTTAGCATGAGGTTGGAGTTCTGTTTTATGGAGAGCAGTGGTTCTCAACCAGGAGTGATTTTGCCACCCGGCGGACCTTTAGCAATTCCTGGCGCCACGTTTGGTTGTGAACCTTGACGTGGGAGGCCACTGCTCATCAGTGGGGAGGAACCGGGGATACTCTGAGCTTTCTTCGGTGCAAAGGGCATCGCTCACCGTGGAGACTGCTTAGTCCACAAGGATCGAGCCCTTTGTACAGGGAATCTCATTGCTTCCTTCTGGGTCCAGAGTGACGGTTAACCCTCCATAGGGCCGAACAGCCTGCGGCAGTGAGACTTCCTTCTTAGATTCTGCAGCTAGATGAGGCCGCCACCTCCGGGCCTCTCGTGCTTGTGGCCAGGTGGCTCACCATCCTGGGACCAAGGGTCCCCAAGGTGATGTTTAGACTCTCATAGCACTATCTGATCCCACACTGGCCATGATTAGATGCCAAGGTTCTTTTTCATGGCTTGGGTGCGGAGTTGAGAGCATGTTTTGTCTAGGACGCGCCTCAGATGGAGGACATATCTGATGCCGGACGCTCAGCATTTACAGGTAGGCAAAACAGAAATAGGAAACTTAGCAGAATTGAGGGTGACATGGATGGACCTAGCTTTTCAGACTTTTTTGGTCCCAATGCAAAGCAGTTTGGGGACTCTGTGATCTGCACTTTGGCTGGTCACCCTCCGATGATGTCCCAGGATAGATAGGAGCTTCTTCTGGGGCAGTTCCAGCAGATGGGCACACACTGAGGCCCCGGAGAAGCTGATTCCAGCGTGGAACCATGTGTCCTGGTAGAGCAGACAGGCCACGAGGCCAGCAGGCATCAGCAGGAGCAGCCTGCCCAGCCCGGCCGCCCGAGCATTCATACAGCACGTGCTCACTGCCTCACTTCCCCTAGTAGCGCTAGGAAGAGCCATGTCTCCCAGGAGCACAGAATTTGCAAGTGTTTCCGTTCCTTTGCCTTCCTGACCCTTGTGGCCTCTGGAGCCCACGTCCCTGGGTGTGGCCGGGAAAGCTGAGTGGCTTGGACTCTGCCTTAACTTAACCGAAATCCTGTGAGAAGCCAGGGGCAGCCAGCATGGCCATGGTCACCCTGGACTCTCCTAGTCTTTCTGAGCTTCTTCAGCAGCTGTGTCCTCCCTCCGCCTCCCCCGGAGGTCTGGACTTGGCTTTGCCTGTTGTATCTGGAGCCCTGGTATTTGCCAGCTTTATTTCTGAGTTTTAATATGGACCTGTGTCTCACAGTTGTAATTTTTCTCTCTTCCCCTGGTTTAAGATGTTGTGGTCCACGGCCACACCCAAACCGCACATTGTACACTGGCCAGAGCCGGCCCCGCCCCATGCCAGTCAGGCCTCCTGCTGGACTTCCCAGCGCTCTCCTGGATGGTGACTGCTCACCACCCGGGTCCCAGCAAGGCTGAGTCTCCTTGTCCCTCTTTGGCTGGAGTCTCCACCCTGCAGTTACAAGTTTTTAAAGATTCCTCCACCCCCAAACCTGTAAGGAGAGTCTCCAGTCGGGGTGAAATCTGAGGTCAATCACATAGTCCCAGGTTTCAGATGGCTCAGATGGCTAAGAGGAGAGGCCGAGTGCGCGAAGATGCGCACAGTCATTTCACATCCTGGATTCCCTCCCATGTTCTAGGAATGCAGCTCCTGCTTCATGGCCAGTCAGTGACTTGACTGTGACTCAACATTCTGAATTTGACCAGAATTTTAAGATTATATTGATAGCTATCAATATATGGTGAAAGGTAGCATCTTTTTTGGAGAAAGGTTCTTGCTGTGTACACATCTTGTGATCACGCGATAGTCCAGGCTGGGCTCCAACTCCTGGCTGTCCTCCTGCCTCAGCCTGCCAAGGGCTGGAGTTACAGGTGTGCGCCACTATGCCTAACTAGGTTTTTAGCATCTTTTTCACACTGAGTGTGAAAATGGTTTGTTTTATCACCAGGACGAAAGAAGCAGTTTACATTTATGCCTGGTGTTGTCACAGAAGAGGAGAGCACTTTGAGAAATGTGAGCTCGTTTTGGTGAACTTTATTAAAACCAAAGAGGAGAGAGAGTCAGCTTCCTGTCCCGTCCCCCTGTCCTGTCCCGTCCCCCGGTCCTGTCCCGTCCCCCATCCTGTCCCGTCCCGTGCTCCTTTGGAAGATCACACACAGTTTCCAAACTTGGTGCCCCGCTGGCAGGTGGCCAGAAAGCGTGCCTATGGCTCAGGAATCACCCCAAACCAAACTAATGGAAAAAGTATGACTCGCTGGAGGCTGAAATTCAATATCGAGGGGATGTGGTGTGCATGTGTGTGTGCGTGTGTGCACACACGCATGTGGTGGGGGCAGGGCAGAAGGTGGAGGGCGCCTGGAAGGTGTGGCCCTGGGCAGCTATAAATAGAACGCTTACTCACGTGGGTGGCTAACATACAGACTTCCAAGAAGGCTTTTATTCTGCCATTTGGTCAGAATTAAGGTATGATTCAACATAGCATATCCAAGACAGGCCTAAATTCACACTCACTTTCCTTTTGATCGGAGCCAGGTTTAACTAAGAGCACTGCTTGACAAGCTCATTAAATAACCGAAACACTTCCCTTCAAAAACCTCACTGTGAATGGAGACATTATGTACAAAACGATGCATTTTTAGGAACCTATCCCGAGACCCAGGCCCTGTGTGAATGCACTGCGTAGAGGAAACACCAGCCTGGAGTCTGCGGGAGTCAGGTGTGGGGTAACAGGAGCTCCCGGACCCGGGGAGCCAGGCCTTGGTGTCACCAGACCCTCCAGTCTCTGGAGGAGGCCAGAAATCTAGATTTCTCTCAAATGTCCCAATCTGTGCGGTGTTGTCAAGTCATCCGGACTAATGTTGTTTTGTACTGGGTGGGACTTTACTCTTCAGCTAGTGCGAAGTGATGCTTCTTACTCAGGTACAAGGAAGGGAATGGAATGACTTGTGTTTTCCTTTGAGTTGATTTGAGCTCATTTCCAAAAAATATTCATTAGATTATGAAGCTGTTTGGAGAACTGAGGTGTCTAGGTTAAGTTTTGTATTTTGGGAGTGGATTTTTATGATGTCCAGGCTTTTGGCCCATTCTTTCTGTTTTACTTGGGTCATCCAGAGATGGAAACAGGGTAATCTTGTCTTTTGAAGGGAGGACAATGTTTTGTCTTTCTATTTTAAAATATTTATTCTATTTTCTTTTAAGAGCTGTGAGGTTGAGGGGATTGGCTGTCATGTTGGGGTTCTGTCTGTCTCCTTGTTATGACTTAGCATTCCTTCAGCGGCATCCAAGACGTCCCCCAAGAGAGCCTCTGATGGAAGGTTGTGGAAGCACCAGACCTGGATGCCCCCACGCTTGGGTATGCAACCTTGTGCCGGCTACATCTCATCTGTAAAATGAGTTTGCTTATAGCTGTACCTACCGCACTGGGAGGAGAGTGATGAAATGATGAATGAATTTGAAATTTGGGCAAGTGCTACACACAGACTGAGCCCTGAAGAAGTGCTAGGTATTATTATTATTATTACTAATATTTTGACATTATTATTACTAAACATTTGAGAGTTCAGGTAGCGTGGGACATGGTTATAGGTACCTGCATGTGAGTCTCACGTGCTCTTTGTAGTGTGTTCTTATACAGGGACACATTATTGTGCCCATGTCACAGGTTTGACACTAGTTGTGTGCTTTGTTCTTTGGGAGACGGGTCTTCCTTGGCTTCCCGGGCTGGCTTTGAGCTCCTGGGCTCTCATGATCGGCCTACAGAGTCACTGTGGCTGCAGGCGGGAGCCACTGCGCCCATTATTGCGCTAGTCTCTACTGGAAAAGAAGGCAGGGCAGAGGACTGGACGGAGCTCTGACTGGTCATCCACTAGTCTGCAGACAGCGTAGGGCAGAGGACCCAGCTGCTGCTTCCTGTGTGTAAGCAGAGCTGGGCTACATTGTCCCTGAGGATTCTGCTTGCTCTGGTTTTCTTCCTTCCTTCCTTTCTTTCCTTTCCTTTCCCTTCCTTCCTTCCTTCCTTCCTTCCTTCCTTCCTTCCTTCCTTCCTTCCTTCCTTCCTTCCTTCTTTCTTTCTGTTTCATTTTTTGACACGAGATTCACGAAACCTAAAAGGAGCTGTGTCTAAGCATCCAGTCACTCTGGCGAACCTGTTCCCTTTATCTAAGTTCCAAACAGTTCAGTTCCACCTGAATAGAGCCCCAGGCCCATTAAGCAGTGCCCCCCAGTCATCCCCACCCCCACAGGACTGACAGCCAACGGCCGGTTCTCTCACTCCCTCTGGTTACTCCCTGCTTTCTTGTTCCCTGTCAGACAATCCCGTATTGCGTGACTTTTTGTGTCTGGCTTCTTTGGAACAGTGTAATGTTTTTGAGATCCATCTACATTACAAATGTGTGTATACTCCATTCCTTTTTGTGGTTGAGTAATATTTCAGTCGGTTCAGAGTTTGTCTAATAAATGCATGTGAAACACATTATAAAAATATTTATGTATGGCTGTGTACCTATTATGCATGCAGCGTGTGTATTTCTATGTTTATTTATGTTGCTGTCTATAGTGAGAATGCCCATATTTAGATCGGAATGGGTCTGTTTTTATTAGTGTCATGGTAGCTTTCTCAGAGGTCCTTTGAACCCCTGTTCAATGGAGTCAGCTAGCAAACTTAATTTTAATAATTTATGTCTTCCATTTGTACACAAGCAATAAAAGCAATGCACAATCCATAGCCTTATCTTTAGAAACTTCATGGGCTTCCCATTGACAGGAGCGAGGTCGTCACCTTCCAGTGGTTGGATGTGCACACGTGATTTAATGTGGTTTTCTGTTGATTGGTCCTTCACCCTAAGTGTGTGCCAGCTGATAGGAATGTCCAGATTCTCCACTTAAAACAACTGAAGAGAACACTCAGAGGTGATGTTTTGCTTTAGCTTTAAGTCATCATCACTGTTTTGTTTCTTTTCATCAGAAGAAAAGAAGTTTTTATCTTCCGTTTCTAAGTAGAATCAAAAGCTCACAAAGGGAAGTTCTGGGGGTCAGAGCTTCTCATCTGGAAAAGGAAGTCATAGTGCTGTGCGTTTTGCTTGTTCTCATTTCCTTCCAGTAGCCAAGGTCTGGAAATGCCAAAGCATAAATTCTCCGGTTTCTTTTCTTATATATATACTCTGGGTTAGGTTTTAAGAGAAAGTAGATATCACCTTCGGTGAATGTTATAAGGAGATATTTTTAAATGCAGTCTGCATAATCCTTTTGGGGCTCATTGAGGGTTGGATGAAATTGGCTCTCTGTGTAAGCTTTTGGTTTTCTTTTTTCTTTTTCTTCTTCACTGAATTGCTCTGAATGAATGTGCAGCCCCAGTGTCCGGTTGGCAGACCGGTTGGTGATGCCTCCTCTTTCCTTCCCTCTCTGCGGTGGTAAACACTTTCTCCGCGGGTTTCTGAGTCTTTGGGGCTTCCTGGCTCACCCAGTTGTCCCCACTTCCCAGTGTCACCTCATTCTGTCTCCCACTTGAGATACAATGGTCTGATGACCAGAGCGTGTGCCCTGGAGTGACTACTTTGGGGCTCTTGACTATAGATGTGTTTTCTTCTCCGAGTTGTCTCCCCAGGAGTTGAGGAGAGCAGGTGGCCCGGGCCACATCGCCGTGGGAGGACGGATGGAGTGCCACCTTCTGGCGTGGCTGCATGTAGGAGCCCTGGGAGTGGAAATGCAAAGAAGGTTCCCTCCCTAGCGTGGCCAACCCAGGGACCTCAGGTGGGGCAGAAGAGGAGGAAGTGGGAGAGACCACGTCGGGGTGTTGGGGCTCCTGATACCCACCAGGCCCACTGACATCCATCTGGATAGGATCCTAAACCACCATCTGTGAGGAAGCTACGGAATGGGAAATGGAACTCAGCAGTTGCCGGACCTTTGTCCCTACCCAGTGAGTCTCACCCGCACACTGTCACCTCTGGTCTACATCGTCCATGTGTGGCTGCTTTTCACCCCGCACACTGTCACCTCTGGTCTACATCGTCCATGTGTGGCTGCTTTTCACCCCGCACACTGTCACCTCTGGTCTACATCGTCCACGTGTGGCATGCGAAACCGAAACTGTGTGTGTGAAGATTTGCCCTGGACAGCCAGGGCCTTTGAAATTAGGACATAAATGCCTTAGTTCCGCTCTTGGCAGGGAGTTTTATTGTTTAAGGCGAACAAAGGCCACTTGGTGCCACTGGACTGTGAGAGCCATAAAGGGTTTCTGAGTGTGGCTGGACTCTGAGGTGATCGTGTTTTCTTTGGCAGAGCCTGGAAGAGAGCTCTGCGGGCTGTGCGGCACTTGCCAGGTGGTGGGGGTCACCGGGGCCGTGCCCTGGACGAGGCTGCCCTGCCACGACAGAGATCCGGTTCCCTCGGGGGGCTGGCTCTGCTTGCTGGGGAGCTGCAGGCCTCGGGGTCGGGTGAAGGTTCCTGCTGTCATTTCTGCACTGTAGCTGGCCTCCTGCCCCTGGTCACGTTGAGAGCAGTGTCAGGTTCCCAGGGCAGACTCAGCGGTCCCAGTTTGGGAAACAAGGGCTTCAGGACAGTAGATTGTTCCCCGCAGGCGACAGCAGCAAGCTTCCGAGGCTGCTACCAGACAGACGCAGACCAGACAGACGCAGGAGGTGGTTACCTTCCCGTGGAACGCCCCGCCCACTCGTCCCGCCCACTCTCGGAGGCGTTTCCTCTGCAGGATTTGCAGAGTCCTCCGGACTTGCCTGCATCTCCAGAGAAAGGCGTTTAGAACCCTCAGAGCATGCGCAGTCAGTGGCTCATGTTGTGTGTGACACACGTGCAAGACCCGGCTTGTTAATCCACGCACCGGCCTGTCCTGCTTCGCTTTGCACTTTCGGTGATCCGGCCCGATACTGAACTCAGCGTTCCTAGCCCGGCCCCGTCTCTGCAAATACTTCAGCTCGTACCATGGGGACCTCACCCCCATTTAAGCGCACAATTCATACTCCGGCTTCTCTTCAGCACGTGTAACTCTATCGTCTTTCACCCCTGCCACTCGCCTTTGTGTTTGTCTCGTGTCAGTTCCCCCCGCCAAGCGTTTTACTGTGGCCGCCCTCTGTATTTATTGGGTTTTGTTAGTGATTGGAGGCCGCTCCCTGCTCGGCAGAGCAGAGCTTCTGTCTGGAAGCCGGGGCTCAAGGAAGGGAGGCGGGCGGGCGAGGGCAGGGTCAGTGTGTGGAGTTGTAGGGACCTCTCGGCTGGGCTCCATTAATTTCAGGGTGTGTAAATTGCACATCAGAAAAGCTGCTTTAAAAAAAAAACAAAACAAGAAGAAAGGAAAGGAATACAAAACCTGTTCTGCCAGCTTGTTAGCACTGAGACCTTGGGCAACTTCTTAAACTGCTCTGTCTCATTTCCCACATCTGTAAAATGGGAGCTTTATGGGGACCCGCTCTTGGGGTTTCATAAGAGTTGAACAAGTCAGCGCCTGTGAAGGGCCCAGGACCCTGGCTGTGTGTGACCGTGGTGTCTGCCGGTCTTCGCTGCTGTCCTCCGCGGTCACCAGCTGGTGCGGGTGGCAGCCTGGTCCGCCAGACCCTGAGTGTCACGTGTGCCCTCGCCGTTGAATCCTGTGTCCTTCTTGGCCCTGGTCCGGTGGCTCGTCAGCCGTCAGGGCTGGAGAGGCATTGCAGGATGAACGCACTCGTTCAGAAGCCTTGGCGGTGCTGCCCCGGGTGGAGTGAATTTGCTGGAAGGTAGGCGCACACCTCGAGATGCAAGAGAGAGGAAGAAGTGTGCTCAGAGTTCTGGAAAGAACTTCTGCTTACCTTAGTTGGGACTGAAAAGGTGAAGAACTCAAATCATTCCATTTAGGTGAACTCAGGCCCTGCTGGGAATACGGCTCGATGATGGTCCGGCCCTGCAAGTGGCCAGGAAGCAGGCGTGGGCACTCTTAGAGTCCTCGGTGGTCCGCCCTGGGGCGCTCGGAGGGCAGGGCTGTCAGTGACTCAGGTGCCCCGCTCGGAGAGACTTGGAGTGAGGCTGGGAATGCACTTTATGCAGTGTTTGTGATGCGTGGCTGCCACTTTTGCTATTGGCTTCCGCAAACGTGAGCCACAAGCCTGTGACTTGGACACAAAAGATCAAAGTTATTTGTCAGCGCAGGGAGTGTAAAAGTCAAGCGCACTCCGGTGACAGAATTCAGCTTCTTGAGTCTTTGTTGTACATCCCCCATCTCCTTCCTGCCTGCTTTCCTTCCCAGGGCCCTTCCGCTGTCTCCTGCGCCGGGTGCACGGGTGAACAGGCAGAGGTGGTCCGGCAGGCAGGGCTGGACCCCAGGAGTTACTTATTTACATTCCGATTTCTGCAGTGGGGGCAGAGGTGCCAGGAGCAGGCTCAGCCCAGGTGAGGGGCCCAGTAGGCACAGGGTGATCTGGAGGAGGTGACGCGTGTGGCCGTTGTCAGCCCAGCAGCACAGAAACCCAGTACAGGCTTCTGGGTGAGCCGGAGAAGTCCCAGGGCCGAGGGCTGCCAGGCAGCGGCCGGAGGGAGAGCAGGGGTCAGGTGGGAGGGATCAGGTCAGGAGGAAGAAGACTTCAGCCAGGGAGGCTGGGCGGCAGGCCTCGTGCGGGCTGGGCAGTGTCCTGGATTGAGCAGAAACGGGTGGGGGCCTTGGACATAGGCAGTTGCTGGGCACAGATGGCCTCTCAGGGTCCCTGTCAGTGGAGGGAGCTGAGCTCTCTGCCTCCCTGCTGGGTGTTGGGGGGAACTTAGAGTCTTCTACACTTGGTCTCCAGATCGGTCACTTTCTGGACTCCAGAGTGGGTTTTTCCTGTCGTTCAGGTGCATGACAGTGTCTGACCGAGAGTCCGTGGAAAATCCAACTCAAAACACTGGCCTGCGGCCTCTGCTTGCAGCCTGCAAGCCGCCTTCCTCCTCCTCCTCCTCCCGTCACGTAGAGCATCGCGCCTCGCTGGGAGCGCAGGGGCAGTTCTGAGGTGGAAACACATGCTTTCTGCTACTTGCTGTATAATTAATTGTCTGGTTTTATTTGTCTTAGCTCTGAACCACAGTGACTTGGATAATGCGCCAACACGTGCAATTAGGAGTTTGAAGAGTTTAGAAAACACTGCTGTGGAAATTGCCGTGAGTTTCGTACTGCAGTAAACAGATGTTTTATACCCGCCTTCCTTCGTGAGCAGTGTATGTGTTAAGTTTTCCAGAGTAGCTTAAATCCTCTTTCACACTGGATATGTATCGAGAATTATAGCAAGGCTGATTTATCACGTTCTCTTACTATTTCAGAGGCCGAGAAAAAGATTTTCTGCCTGTCTCCCTGGGAAGTGTGAGCTGAGGCAGGCTGGGGTAAGGTGACAATGAGGAATTTGTCCATACCTATGCCTGTTGTCACTGGGGAATTTTGCACGCACATTCCCAAACCTGAGACCCTGGATTTGTGTCTTTCCTTTTGCTCACCTGCTACGTTTGCCTGCACAATTACAGGTGCAGGTTCAAGTCTAGACCTGCACGGTCTAGCCCCTTACTCCTTACCCAGGTGTGGCTTCAGAGTACTCGAACTGGGGCTCTTCTGGCTTGAAATGTGTGGGTATGAAGTACTACGTGTGAGAGTTGAGGATGGATAAAGGGATGTCAAAGATCTCAACAATATTTTTTAAAGTAATATTGGAGATGGACTCCAGTATCTTGTGCTGAACTATAGCCTCAGTCCTTTTATTTTTTATTATTTATTTATTTATTTTTTTGAGCAGGGCCACACAGAGTTGCCTTCATTGACCTCAAACTTGTGATCTTCCTGCCTCAGCCTCCTGAATGACCGGGCCTACAGGCATGTGCCAGCACACTCAGCTAATACATTTTTTAAAATGCAGATGACATGTTGAAGTGATAATAATTTGGGTCTACTGGGTAAAAGAATTAACAGTAATAAAATTCATCCTTCTTGGGTTTTTTTTGAAAAGGTTTTTTTTTCCCCAAGATGGGGGATGGAGGAAGCATCTCATTGCGCTGCCCATGCAGGGTTCAAACTTTTGGGCTCAAGCAGCTGTCCTGCTTCAGCCTCCAGAACAACCAGGATTCATAGGCGTGGGTCACCATACCAAGCTTGTCGATTCTGTTTTCTTTCTCTTTTCTTTTCTTTTCTTTCCCTTTTTCTTTTTCTTTTTCTTTTTTTTCTTTTTCTTTCCCTTTTCCTCTCTCTCTCTCTCTCTCTCTCTCTCTCTCTCTCTCATTTTATGATGTGATGGGTAAAGAATTTAAAATCACATCTGTGGCTCTGGGTACAAATCTGCTGGGCGGACAAGAAGGTCTGTGGCGCTGGTGGCTGCTGCGCGGAGCTCCTGACAGCTTTATCTCTGCAGCCCTGGGAGCTGCCGCCGCTGTCCCTCTGCGGAGGGCCACCTTTGGGACGTCACCAGGTGCCTGCGGGCAGCAGAGCTTATCTCCTGATGACAGCAGGGACATGCACGCACAGGGGCAGCTGTTCTTCAGAGCACACGGGTTCAAGGACCTCTTGAGATACTTTGGGTCTGCAGTTGGCCCAGGGCTCCTCAGACGCTCCGCTGGGTTGACAGCACCTGACAGCGCTGCCCTGACTTCCCCCAGCTGCCCAGGCTGTGCTCGCTCTTGCAGGTTTCCCTGTGAGATGCTTGCATTTTAAGCAAACCTCTCTGGTGAGTGCTTGCTCTTTCAGGTCCAGCGATGGGCTTGAGCCCTTTTGGCTCTGTCCTACGATGATGCTGGATCTTGGACCCCCGCCGGGTTCCCTGGGAGAGCTCGCTGCAGGCTCTCATGGAAGTGTAGGGGTGAGTGGTGGTTGTTTGAGATTCCCAAGGCCTGTTGACAAGCCTCTGTGGCATTTGTATGGAGAACAAAGAAGCTGGATCAGCGGTCCTGAGAGGTCTTCCAGTCCGCAGGAGTTAGCAAGAGAGGGCTGAGCATGGGCATTGTGCCGACGTCTGCATCGAAGATTTATTGCCAGTTGAAGAGCCCAGCTGTGGGCCTTGGTGCCGATTGCCATAGGTTTGTCAGGGATACTTGTTGCAAATGCCTTTTGGGCACTTAGCATATGTCTTGGAGCAGGACCTCGCGGTGTTTTATTGCCCTATCTCTGGATGCAATAAAGGTCCCGCAGGGCCCCTAAACCTTTGTAATAAAGAACGGTTTCTTCCAAGGAAGTGATGTTTAGTGTCTTTGTTTTATGCTGCAACCAGCTAAGTTTTTATTTATTTAGTTTTGTTTGTCTTCTTGTAAATGTTTATTAGTAATATTTGCAGTGCACAGCGATAACATTCCTCCTGGCGAGCTGGTGCAGAACCCGTTTCCATTCATTTTTCATTCCCTCCCTTCTCCTCCCTCCCCGCCGTCTCTTGGTCCCCTTCCCTTTTGTAAAAGATCTACTTCCTGTGATCTATCTTTTCTTTTGCTCTTATTATTTATACTTGGAGTTTCTCATATAAGAGAAGCCATGAGATATTTAAGAACACATGTCCAATTTATTTCACTTGGCGTTATGGTTTCAAGGTGCCTCCGTTTTCCTACAAATGACTCAAGTTAATCCTTCTTTATGGCAGAGTGGTACTCCATTGTGCATAAATACTACACTTTCTTGATCCATTCATTCATTCCAGATACGTTTTTAAAGAATAAAGGCTTAATGGCTGATTGGGAGGCAGCCAACATTCTAATCTTAAAGAAAATGTACCCTGTAATTAATTTTATTATTTTTTTTTAAATGTAAGTTAAGCAATTTTGCACTTTCCTTCTCTAAAGACTAGAGATTCACTTCCCACTGTCCTAGAGGCTGGGAAGTCTGAGGCTGAAGGGTCAGCGTCTGCCCAGGCCCTTCTTGCTGCGTCATCTGTGGCAGGGACAGGAGGACTGGGACCGCTCTCGTGAGAATTAACCCTCTCCCTAGATGAGGGCACTAATTCATCCGCGAAGGCAGAGCCCTCCCGGTCTCATGGCCTCTTCTGTTTATTTATAGTGATATGTGTTTGCAGGACATGATGACCACATTCCTCTTGGGGAATTGGCCCATGTACACAGCAGGTCTGAAGTCCTTTTTCCGCCCCCTCCTCCTCCCCTGCCTCCATCCCTTGGACCCCTCCCCTTTTGGAAAAGCTGTCTCCCTGCTCCCTATCATCTGTCTTCTCTTTTGCTGTTTAAGGTCCCCCTTCTCAGCTCTGTCGCAGTTGGGGATTTCGAATCCAGCACCTGAACTTTGCAGGGCACACCCACACCATAGCGTTCAGCAAGCCGGTTTCATTACAAGCGCCCTTTTGCAGGATCTTCTCAAGTGGTTTTTTTTTTTTTTTAAACAAAAGGAAAGTAAGAAACCAAAACAATTTCACAACCAGCCAATAAGACAGTAAGAATCAGCACATTGCATATTACGATATTTCCAGAAATTATTTAGGATAAAAAATATAGACGTGAAACATTATCCAGCAAATTATTAACACAAAACTTTTGCCTCAGTGAATCCAGAGAAATCTGCTATATGACTATCTTTTTTGTTATGATTACTCTGTTGTTTTCAAATAAACATTTCACATTAAAAATAAAGTCTGAAGGTGACCCTGAGAAAACCACATTTCACTCAAAATTCTTTTTCTCTAACTGTCCCAACTAATTTTTTTGTATACATAGATTTTGTTTCCATTCATCACACCAGTGCAACAATGCGATAGTCACATATGTGACTTACTTAGTTCACTGAGCAGTATATTTTCAGTACTTGTCCATTTAAGAATGAAAATGTCTAGCTTATTGTTCTTTATAGCTGAGTAGTATTCCATTATACAATGCTTTTTAAATGACATGTTTTACACTGGATTTCCAATGAAATAATTTCAGAACATGTCCTTGGATTGCGCTGAATGTTAAGTGTGGGCTCGAACCAGAGCTGCAGAGGTTTATGCAGGCATTTGTGATGAAGTCCTCCAGAGCATGGCGTTCCACTGCGTGGGTAGAGTTTTTAACAGAGTTCCCTTCCTCCTGCTCTCCTCTCCCTGTGTTTGTTTAGCGCGAATATTTTCCTCTCTTGGGCAAGCTCTTTGCATCGGTGGTTTCTTGCTTTGTGTTTAAGCTGGTGTTTGCTTCTTGCGAGGTTTGTACGGAGTCAGGCCCGGTCTGAAAGTCACTGAGTCGTGAGTGTGAAGCTGAGAGGGAAAGGAGCCCTCGCTTGTTTGGGTGACCAGCTGGAGGGCCCGGGACTCACTGTCCTGCCACTGTCTCATTCAGGAACAGCAGTGCTTCCCCACCCAGATGTCACCCCCCCCCCATGATGGGATCACCAAGGACCCAGCCCCTACCCCTCGGCCTTCCTCTCTAGCCTTGGCCTCTGGGCATCAGCACCATCTGAGTGCCCCAGGATGGTCCGACTCTGCTGTAAGGACGGGTCTGAGAGCCTCCGGTGCAGAGCGCTCCTGTCCCCTGAGTTTCCTGGAAGTTCGCGTGGCTGCTGGAGGTTGTGGCGCCTCAGTCACTGCCTGTGGTCTTTCTATCCATCCGGCCTGTGAAGGGGACAAGGGCTCCTTTTCCGACTCTCTAGAGAGGAAGGGAGACCAGATAATGGAGGGCGAAGAGGCCGGGAGCTGGGACTGTCACCTGTAGCCGGGTCCAGGAGCAGCACCCACCTCTCAGCTGAGCTCTGGCCCTTACGAGTTCTTTGCACACGTGCTCATAAGGGCCAGAATACTTGTGTCCAGGCCACAGCTGGGCTGCTTACTGAGGGGTGCAGGGTCGTGCCTCTGGGGAGAAGCGTCCTTAAGTTGTGACTGGTTTGGGAAGGCTGAGGGGTTGGGAAGGAGGGCTGGGCTTGCTGGAGTCCACCCTGGGGAATTCCTCCGGGTGACCCTGTGTCTTGGGGCTGGACCCATTGTCCATTCTTCCTACTGGTGCTCTGGCAGGAAGAGGCTTCCTGGGAGCCAGACAGACAAAGTGGACCAAGACCTTGTTTTGGACCAAGGCCACTCTGTCCTAGATGGAGCCAGCCATGCAAAGGCTGGGTAGACGCTGACGAGAAACCTAAAGCAACTGTCTTTCCTTCACTTTGGGACTCAGCTTTTGGGACCTGGCCCCAAGGCACACGGCTCCATGTATGCGGCAGCCTCGGGCCCGCCTGTGCTGGGCTACTGCTCCCAGTTCCCCCCAGCAGGGTCTGCCTGGCAGCCCCGCTTTCCCCTCCGCTCAGCTGCTCCAGGCGATCTTTCCAAGTGTGGACTGACCGAGAGTCTTTTGAACTGAGACAAATAAAAACTGATCCTTTAAAATGACTTGACTGCTGCTCACGTGCGCGAGTGTAAAACAGAACTAAAGAAAGCGCATTGTATTGCACGACAAAGTAATTTGGGCCACATTTTATCGGGAAGAGAGTGGAGGCAATTTTAGTCCTTGGTGGGTGAGCATCTGAGACTGTTTGTTCTTGGGCTGGACCAAGGTGAATGCCTTCATTGTTTAGCTGTGCGATGCTGTTAATAGTTTATGGGTGGTGATTAAGGAGAACTACGTAAGCCAATTTACAGCATGGCGTAGGCTTCACTGGCGCTGGGCTAATTTGCAGAAAACTGGCCCTTGTACCTGGAGGCTTCTGTCTGGCCCAGCCAGGCTCAGAGCTGGGCTCCCTCCCTTGCTTCCTTGCCAGCATCTGGGGTCCTGGACCCCAAATCTGCCCCCAAGTTAGTTCCTGTGGCATCAAGTTCAGATTGATCTGGAAGGAAGCTGTGCCCCTTATGAGTCTTTGTCCAGGGTCATAGCATCTGGCGCAGCAGCCAGTTGTAAAGTGAATCTGTTTTTTTCTGCTCTCCAGCAAGAACCTGGGTTGTCCTCTCATTCCCTTTTTCCTTCCTTTGTTGGTAGAGAAACTGAGGCCCACAGAGGTCAGTTTTTCCCAGGTCACACAACCAAAGTTGGTCAATCCAACATTCCCATTCAGGCAATTTGACTTCCTGAATTACTGAGTTATCACTGAAAACCTTTTCTATCTCAGTCTTTATTCTGTCACTATAACAAAATAAGTAAAACCAGGTAATTTATAAAGAATAGTATAAAGAATAGAAGTTTATTTAGCTTGGGGTTCTGCAGATGAAATTCCCAAGAGTCTGGTGCTGGCAGCTGGTGAGACCTCCTGTGGGGAACCACTCGGACTGCTTCAAAGCTCAGAGGCATCTAGCCATACCTGCGGATGTCACCCTGCTGTCCAGCTCTAGTGCACGGTGAGGTATAGCTACGTAACCATGACTGAGCAGTGGACAAATCCGCATGCGCCAGTGAGGCTGGCATGTAAGAATGTAACATGAGACAACAACCTGTGTAAGAATTGTGCAAAAAAAGGCACAGGGGCCTCTTGTGCTCTTACGTGCTTTCTCTCTGCTCTGCTCCATGCTGCCTGCTGTTGTCACTGATGCCACACACACATGTGTTCTTTAACCCGGGGACCTCATCCACGAAAATCTCCCTTGCCCCCACCCCCGAACAGGCCATTACCTCCTCATTTCATTGTCATGGGGCATGGTGAGACAGAGCAGGGGTCCCCCAGGACTCCCCATCTGTAACAAAGCCACCCTGTGACAACCTGCTAACAGTCTATCCTTGGTTGGATTCATCTACTTTCATGACCCACCACCTACCCAAGGTCCCACCTCTCACCAGCAATGCCTTGGCGACCGAATTTCCCACAAGTGAAATTTGGGGGACACAGGCAAACCCTAGCAGCTGCTCCTCAGTCTACCCTGAAAACATCTTCAGACTGTCCCTTCCTAAGCGACATCCTCTGAAATATCTGGCCAGTGTTCCACAAGACTGTCAAGGCCAGGGTGGGAGGGGGAGTCTGAGAAACCGTCACTGACCAGAACCCTGGGAAGGCACAGAGGCTGGGTACAGTGCTGTGGCCAAGGTCATGCGATAGGGTGAGGACATCAGCAAAAACTGGTGGGGTCTAAATAAAGGCGGCATTGCATTCAGAGGGTGACAGCCCACGGTCGATTTCTCAGTGCAACACACGTCACATAAGATGTGAACTTGGGGGAGGGAGGTACAGGGACTCCTTGTATTATCTTTGCAACTTCTCTGCACACTCTGAAATGACAAGTTCACTTAAAAATAACCGTGACCTCCCTGCACGGTGTTCTTCTGCCTGGCTGGCTTGTCTGTCCCGTTCTGGGTAGCTGTGTGTTCCTACTGCTTGTGGCTGTGACCTTGTGACTGCAGCACACTCATGGTGGGGCCACATACAGGGGGAGCTGATGAGCTGGTGATGGGTGCTGTCCCCCCTTTTGGTGCTGGGCCTTGAATATGTAAACACACACTTTACCACTGAGCTACAGTTGCAGCCCCTGCTTTTTTAAAAAAATGTTCCCAGATGTCCATGAAAGCCAAGAGGAGATGGAACTCGGAAGGAGATGCGGATGGGTTTTAGTGCAGAGAGAGAATTTTATCAGAGGAACAAACACAGGCCCTTGCGGGCGTCAGACTTTCTCCCCCTCCTCACCCCACCGGTCTCCTTCTGGGTGGGTGAAGCCGGCCTTGCTAAGTGAGTTTTAAATACTTCTAATTAATACTTCTAAATAAATGCTTCTTTTTAGATACTAGCTGGGGTGCAGGCCACGTTGTCGTTTTGGTGGTTTGGAGGAAGAGTTGGTGCCTGTTGCTCACTGAATGAGGCCTGTGCTTTCTTGGGCTCTGTAGCACAGCTTCCGGAGGGAAATTAAATCTGTATGACAGCTGAAACCATCCTGGTGTAACCAAGGAGGGGCCAGCACAGGGCCACTGCCACGGTGGGCAGAGCACGTTAGTGGGCCGTTGGGTGGGATCTTCTCGTGCTGCACACCAGTCCGGCTGTCACCTCAAGTCATTAGGAGCCGTCCCGAGCCACAGGCAGGAGAGCTGCAATTTGATCCCTATCTTCTGGGGCAGCTTCCGGTGCTGCTTCTGCAGCCTCATGCTGAAACCTGCCAGTGGCCCTGCCGGGCCCTCTCTGCACCCATAGAATGCTGCAGTGCATGGACCAGGCCTGCAGTGGGAGGCTGAGCTGGAACTGGGGGTAATGAGTGAATGAATGAATGAATGAATGAAATACTTAGCCCTCATCCAGTGCTTGTGCCCTGCTTGATGTGCTGAAGATGTGACAGCCAGTTAAACCCACTCCTGCCTCCGGTACTGCAGGCGATGTGATGTTAGTGCAGCGCACAGGGAAAGCGCTGAGGTGTCGTATCCTGGTGTTCTAAGCAAGCATCTGACAGTGAGTGGTCTGTGCGCGGCAGCTCGTGGGGGCGGAGAGCGCACAGTTAGGTGAATGTGAATTGCGGTCTAGGTATCTTCTGAGAGTCATGGTGTTTGTATGTGACAAATACAATAGCCATTGTTTCTTCGCTTGTAAGTGACAAACTCAGCAAAACTACCGCACACCGAAAAGCGAACTTCTGGCCAGCGCAGTGAGGGGAGGTGGGGGTGAAGCCGGCCAGGGGTAGCTGGAGCCAGGGAATGAATTCGTGCCAATAGGAGACACCTGTCCTGCCCCATGGTTGTCTGTCTGTCTCTTTCCTCTCGTTGTTTGTGGTCTGAGTCACGTGTTACTAGTGTCACTCCTTTCAAGTGTATGATTAGTATCTTCGTAAAGGGATACAGCCCTCCCCAGTAATTGTGGAACATTTTGTTCACGTCAGAAAGAAAACTCCACATCTTTTCATCAGTCCCTTCTTATCCTCCCTTACTTCTGACCCCCCAGAACCCACAGTGTGCCTTCTGTCTACATGAGTTTACCCGGTGGACGGTTCATATAAATGGCCTCGGACAATACGTGATCTTTTGTGACTGACTTCCTTTGGGGAACAAAGCTTTCAAAGCTTGGCCTGTTGTGGCTTCCATTCATTCTTCGTTCTTTTTCATTGTTGAGTAGTACTTCATTATATCAGTATACCACATTTTAAAAAATAATTCCATTAGGGTTGTTTCTGCTTTCAGGCTATTGTGAGCCATGTGGTGTTTGTGTGGACATGAAGTGTTTCTTTCTCTGGGTGTCTCCCTAGAATGGGGTCCTAGGGGACCCTGACATTTAACTTTTTAGGAATCATTTCATGTCCTGTGCTGCACGTGAGAGGGTTCCAGTTTCTTCACATTGTCACCACCGCGTTACCTCTTGTTGACTGGACTTAACTTTTTTTTGTACTTTATCTTTCACGAAGTATAGCTTTATAAGAAACACTGCTTGTTTTTGAGATTTACTAGAGCTTCGCGAAGAAATTCCTTAACGTGTCTGTGATAGGACTGGGAAGTAGCTGTTTTAAGCATCCTCACCTCCTGCCGTGCTCCGGGGTCATCTGTTTTTATTTTTTATTTATTTATTTATTTATTTATTTTTTGCGGCACCGGGGATTGAACTCACAACCTCACACCTGCCAGGGCAGGTGCTTAAGTCACTGAGCCAAACTCCCAGCCCTTCATCTGTTTTTAGAAAGTAACCACAAACTCCTGTTCTGAGTGAGTTTGTATATTTTTTCTACAGACAGATGGTAGCCAGAACACAACCAGGATTTCATTTTAAGATAATCTTATCAGTGCTGTTTATTTGCAGTTCTTTATTATTTTTATTTTTTCAAATGTTCCTGCTAAGAGTCGGAAAGGGCAGCGGGAAGTAGGAGGACACCATGCATGCGCCCCCATCTCAGCCGCCCTAAGGCGTGGTCTTCTCCTTTACCGCCTGCCCTGCTCTGTGCCCCTGCCCTTTGCACTGGGGAGGCGTGGGGTGGGGTTCCAGAACCAGCTGATTTTTCTTGTGTCTCCCTTGGAGTTTAGAAGGTTATTAGCATCAGAAAAGTTTTATACAATTTGTAACACCTGCACCTTCTTGCTCCATTTCTTCCCCTTCTCACCTTGTTCTGTAGTGTAATTCTTCCCCACAGAGCGAAGAGACTGGGTAGGGAAAGTGTTGGAAGGGGCATTACTGACCCTTAAGAGCTTTACAGCCAGAAGGGTCGTATATGCCGTTAAAGCTGCCTAGTGCCTGGCACGTAGTAGGGGGTCAGGAGATTTTTTTTTTTTTTTTGGAAGAATGAGCTTGTAGAAGGATGGGAGGGTGGAGTAAGTTACAGATGAATGAACGAATTTGGAGTGTGTTCATTGATGATTGGTTAATTAACAGAGGAGCCCGGATGAGTTTTGTTTCTTATGTTGTTATTGTGTAAATTTGGAGACGGTCCTAGCAACTTGGAGATGGCTCATTTCTTTCGGTGTTACTTTTTTTTTTTTTTT
>RJWM01026000.1:0-28627 GCA_004363535.1 Dasyprocta punctata | reverse complement strand
AGAGATTTTCCTGGTTGGTGTTCCAGGAGCGCTGGTGTCTGGCCGAGGACTCTGCTGCGAAGGGCAGGAGCAAGACTCAGCGTGGCCTCGGGCACCCTCCTTGCACACAGGGATGGTGTGAACTCTCTCAGCAAACCATGCATTGACCATTTCTCTACAGAACAGAGCAGGCAGACAATTAGGTATTTGAGGAGGAAGCCTAGGACCCCTGAAAGCCAATGAACATCTTCAGTGTAGGGCCATAGTCATTCTCTTAAATTCTCAGCTATAGGAAAAAGCTGCTATCGCCTCTTTGGGTGTCAAGAAGGTAATATCTAACAAATTTTACAATGCATCTGTCTTTCATTCGAGAGACTGTATACATGTGGCAAAAGAGGTACAAGTATATTTACTCTGGGACTGTCTGCAACAACAGATAAGCAGTAACCCAATGCCACCCATAGAAAGCTGACTAACATTATAGCACATTCATTTATACAACAGGGCATTGGGCTGATATTAAACAGTGATTATATGTACTGGTATAAATAACCTCCACAGGGGCTCACTGTAGCTTAGTGGTAATGGTGTATGTTTAGCATGCACAAACCGCTGGGTTCATGTGAATATGTATGATATAAAGGTAAAGAGTAGCAGATGGGATTCAAGAAATACAGTTGGTCATTGTGATTGATCACTTTTATGGCTGAAGGTAGGATCTCTATTTTCCACTCTTTTCCTTGATGCTGGGCAGTTTGAAAAATAATGGTATTTTTTTAAAAAGCATCATTTTGTCTAAACTTGTTGAGGCACACATTAACAATCCTACTTTCTAAATAATGGAACTAACTTATACGGCTGGCTCAAACCCATTGTACTATTCAGTGGCAAAACTAGAAATCCAATCCAGATTTCCTATTCTGGATGCTATAGCTCGTAAGAGTACAAAAGTTCCCAGAGGATCGATGGTTGTCATGAAGGAAGCACTCCACAAATCTAGTTGAACTTGAAAATCCAATTTAACCAGAGAAGGCATCAAGCGAATAAGATCACTCACAATAACACAATCTTTAATTTAATCCTTTGTATCAGATCATGAAGAATGGCACACTACAACACTGAGGGAAAAACACTACTTCATAGGATGTGGAGAACACTGCATCCTATTATGTGTGTTTCTTTAGCAACAGGTCATGTTTTATATATCAAAAGTAATGCCCTGAAAGGAATATGTAATGAATGTGTTTGATTGGAGAGATATTCTAAAGGTTGCCAGATTTAGCAAGTAAAAGTACAGGACACTGGCTGAAATCAAGTTTCAGATAAACAATGAATAATTTTTTATTAAAAATAAAATCTGAAATTCAAATGTAACTGGGTGTCCTGTATTTTGTCTGGCAACTCCTGTCATTCTATATTGATTTTTTTCTTTAAAAAATTGTTGGTGAATAGACAACAAAGTTCTCCACAGAGTACCAATGAGTTCCAGGCTCTCAAATTACTAATTATACTGCTGCAAGAGTTCAAAGGACACCACACTGTGATCCTGCATATGATAATTGGACTTTTTGAAAGTTCTTGGATTAATAGTTCTTGGTAAAACAAGAGCATACAATTCCTCCTTAAGTCAAGATCTTTTACTTCACTTTCAAAATCATACCATATAATATATTCCAGTGGGGTGGGAAGGGGTTGCAAGTCTTTATCTTTAATTGCACAGTCATTAATTGCTAACGATTCTAGGGATTGTAAAGCTCTGAGGGGCTGTTTGCAGCTGTGAGTTCGGGGTTCTCATTTCAGCATTTGTTATTAATGAGATGTGTGACTAGCGGCAAGCAAGTTTCTTCCTTTGAGTTTCAATTTCATCCTTGACAAAAAGGTAAAATCCTATTAGTTCTGACCTCTTTATAAAGTGTGCATTGCTGTCTTTAGCAGGGTATAAGTTCAAGAATACCAAACTAGCAAGCAGAGGATAACTGTACTTCCAGCTACAACACAGCACAGATGTGATGGAGAACCAATCACAACTTCCCTGGGGCTCGTTTTCTGTGGAGGTCAAGTTCTTCCACAGTAACAAGGGCTGCAGTATTAACAGGCCATTAAGACCCCAAGACAGCTTACATTATCAACAAGCCAAGGAGGAGGTGACTCTTGGGTCAGACAACTCGCATGCCCTCTTTCTGCCCCTCAACTTCCTCTTTGTCAAACACAGGGAAAATCTTTCGACTCTTTTACTCTCAGAACAAGGCTGAAATACAACTCAAATTCAAAATGTATGTAGAAGAATTTCAAAATCTTCTTGGAAGCCAAAATCAGATTCTAGAAGAGGAAGTATAAGAGAATAAGACCAGCATATGTAACACTGTGCCGTCTCCTAACACATAGCACCCATCCCAGTGGAGAAGGGAGGGCTTGGGTAAGGACACATGGTCATTCATTTCTTTTTTCTTTTTTTTTTAATTTAAGAGAAAAAAGACACATATAAGAAAGACAAAAAGCAAAAGAGACAAACAAACAACAACAGCAAATCCACACCAGTAATATTATAGGTTTATAAAACAAGATGATAGGAACTTGACAATGGTTGCAATATTGCATATCATTACCTTCAACACAGTTGTTTAACAAATATAGACATGTAAAATTGATCTAATCATATGAGTACTAACTGATCTTTCTCAATAACTAATACATTCAGCAGTATATTCATTTTAGTTATCTTACATACACATAAATACAGATTTATGTCTTTTGCCTTTTCCCTTCCTTCTTTCCTCCTTTTCCCTTTCCCAATGGTCATTCATTTTTTCATCATGTACCCAGTGGTACAGAAGCAGATAGTTCAGGATGTCATTCTTTGCCTAATCCCTCTAAATTCTTTTTTGAATTTAAATTACACTATAGTCATCTAAGGAAAAAAAAAAAAAGGAACAGAAACAAATTCCACTGAGGTGTTTTTACTCTTTGCTACAAGCACTGATAATTTAGTGTCTAACTTCTGTATAACCTCGCTAAATGCTCCACAAACCACTTGAAGTCTTTCAGTTGATTTAACTTTTACAAGGTCGTTAAACAGATCCTAGATGCTTGAAAGAAAGTCTGGGCCAAGAGAAAGGCCATGAAAACTGATAACAAGAATCTGTAATCAATGAAAAGATCCTGATCTCATCCAAATCTAAGGAACCCTTTCCCACCCGGGCACCCAAATGATCCATACTAGTTAGATGACAGGAAGTAAAGACAATCGGAAGTTGTTAAAATCAGGCAACAAGGCCTTGTCATAAAAGTGATTCACATTTTAAATCCCCAATTTTTAAAACAATGAATCTAATCAGAAATATATTATCCTAATATTCTACTCCAGGGAAAACTCCTGTAGCTCAAATTGCTCATGTAGTAATGATTTAATAAAAAATCAGCTTTATTGAGAAAATGTCTAAAGCATGTTGATTTCACAAGGCTTCTTCACAGCACCAGCGAGCAGTAACCTTAAAGATGAGGCCGCAACGTGGACAGAGAATGGGGGAAAACTCAGCAGCTCATGCAGCAGTCTGGCTCCCGCAGCTGCTGTGTGTTCGCGTCAGACACTCGGGGTCTTCAGTATGGGGAGGGGCGAATCAGTTCACTAGTTACTGATCAAGAAAAAGAGCAAAAGAATCCTAGGGAATGGAAAGCTTAGAGGATGAGTCGTCACCAGTTTTCACAGTGGTTTTTAGAAGCAACATTGTTTCAGCAAAGTTACATATATGGCAGAAATAAGAAGCAATATACTCCATATCCAATGTTTCTCCTAAGTGCATGAAAAATGATAGCACTCTTAAAATGATAGAATCAATCAGGTCAGTGATTCAATTAAATACTGCCAGGCTAGTAACACTTTTCAGTGGATTTTTCAATGTATTTTTAGGTAGGGGTAAGCATGCAGATTGAGTAGGCTTCATCTCATATTCTCTAAACAATTTATAAATTGGTTTTTAATATTCTCTGAAAATAATGAAAGGTCAGACATACTTTGTGAGTAATTTAAAATTCGGCCACTTTTCAATTTCTTATTTTCACTGGATTATTATAATCCTATCTCAGGAAAGAAAAACACAATTTACACTTTGTGTTTTAGAAACTTCTCACTCATCTAGACAGCTCATAGCTCCTTCCAAATGCCTACCATGTGAAAGTATTAAATGGAAACACTATTAACGCAAACCTCATTGATAGAATATAGAGAAGAAAAGCTTTCCCACTGCATTTCAGATGCAATTGGCCAGCAAAAGGAATGCATACATACACACACACACACACACACACACACACCCCACTCTGGGTTCTTAAGGGACCATGTGGGAATAGCTTTACTTTCTACCAAAGTCAAACTACTCACTCATCTTACTAAATGAGTCTTGAAAAACACAGAAGTGTCTCAAAATTCATATTCAATATGTCAAATGTTTTGAAAGGAAAAATAATTTAAATTCTAATATTAACCTAATAATCTTCATGAGTTAAAAATATAATTAGATGAAACCTACTTGTGGAGGAACTAGTTTAATGAGGCTTGTACTTTCACCTGAAATAATATGTCAAAGGATAAAAACGTCTTTGAAAATACACTGTATTTTGGGTATTTCTAACACTAAAAAATAATTGTAATAGCCTACACTCTATTTTAAAATATCATTTGAGATTTCTCACTTTTTGTACTCTAAAATTATGTATGGAAACTAAACTCACTTGAGCAAAGTCTCCAGGCACATCATTAAGTACTGTGTGAGTGTAGCAAGAGGCCAGGCAAGGGAAACTTTAACTTCTTCTGAATTACATTCCTCCTAGCGTTAAATCAGTGAGTCTTCACTTTGCTGTCATGAAGACTGACGTTTAACTGCAGTACAGCGTGGCACCTATTAAGGACTTCAGAGGGATGGAATTAAGCTTCAACCAGAGACAATTTCTTTCTAAGAATAGGACGTTAAGCATATTATTTGTTCCTTCTGGAAAATGGAGATAATGACATTTGTCTCACAGTGTTCTTAAAAAGATTAAAGAAAATGATACATATTAAATGATAACATTAAGACTCATATACTGTGTTAATATGTGATAGCTATCCTCAGTTGAACATGGAGTATATTTTTATATATTTTATAGTATAGTTTTCTTCAAGAAAGAAAACTTTTTCAATGGACTTGGAGAAAGTACAGCCATGCTTCCTTTTAAGGTCTAATTTTTAAAAACTTACAGAAACCCTTCATACAAAAATAGTTGGTTCAATGTAATTTTTTTTGAATTAAAACTAAAAAGAAAAAATGGACCTTCTCATGAAAAATTACATTTATCTATGACATAATTTTCTGATTCCTGCCTAAGTATTAGCAAGTGAAATTTAGTTGAAAAAAAATGCAAGAATGTATTATTTTTTCATTACTACTTAAAATTAATTCTTTTGAAGAAATTGCTTTGGGGATTCTTCCTACTTTTAAACCCTTACTTTATATAGTTTTACTTATGCTGTTTGTATAGTTTGATGTGGATCCACTACTCAAATTTGGAAAAATACAAGAATGAAACTATTCAATTTGAGAAGTTGATACTCTGGTTTTCTAGTGAGAATCAAGAACTGTTAGAGCTGAGGGAAATTTTTAAGCTCATTTACAAAGCTCTCTGTCTTGAATCTTTACCTGCTCACAACTCCCACCCTAAAAATAAGGCTTATTAACTTGAGCCAATCAAAAAGTTCATTAGCAGCCAAGCTGAGAACACAGTCTTGGAGTTTGAGCTCCCATTGCAATTCCCTTTCTAGTACGTTAGAAAAGTCCAAAACAGACTCTGTTCAAATTATCCATACAAATTCATCTAAAAAACGAGAAAGACCCTTAAGGTCCATAAAATCCTATTCTGTGGTTCCAATTTACAATCATCAGACTAGGAATGATTATAAAAGTTTGTGACTATAATTTAGGTGGTAACAATTCTCAGTGTAGAAATGGTAAACTACTAAAATACCACTACTAAAGAAAGCTAGCAAATATGCACTGTGTCCTTTAATTTTCTTAAGAATGCTATGAGGTAAATGTCATCATCCATTTTACAGAAAGTAGATAATGTACCTAAAGGCATCCTTTTAGGTGGTTCTGGGGTTGAAAACTAAGTCTGTCCTGTCTAAGACTGTTAGATAGCATGAACAGAAATAAATTTTAAAGGTTTCAGAACAGTGGCTCCCAACCAAGTAACACTGCAAACCCCTGAGGGCTATTTGGAAATATGTGGGAACAGATTTGCATTTAGTGTCTGGGGTCCAGGGATTTTAAATGGCCTGAAATACATCAGACAGTTTTTCTCCACAAGAGTCACCATGAAATGCCAACATCCTCTTTTAGAGCCATATTTTAGATGAATAAATGATTAAATGACTATAGTAGGGTATGAAACAGAATGAGAGATCTGGGTCACTTTCATGATACCTCCCATAATCTCCACTCCCAGTAATTCTCTTGGGTCTGGCATGCTAAGGAAATGAATGCTCTGTCTAATGTTATGTAGTATTTCCAAGTTTTCTCCAGCTGTGAAAACATCTCAGACATTTACTGGGTTCAAATATATTTGTAAAATGCAAAACTGCATCGTATGGTTTTAAATTCATAATTTGAGACTTGGAAGGGACATAACATTTTGTCAATTTTCTTGCATTCCCAATCCCGTGGAAAGAAAGATGCTGTTTGAAGGAAAACTTACTACATTTGAATAAAAACATGATTACTAAAATCTGTGCAATAAATATGCAAACTGATTTGTTTTGCAGTTTAAATACAGGAGACTGAACTAGATTAGGACTTCTCAATCCAAAATCCCTTCAGAAAAAGGTTGAAGCAATGTCCTGCAACTTTAGTGTGCAGGTTTATGTTTGTCCTAATGAGAAAATAAAGAAGGTAAATTTAACATGCAAATATGCTTCCACACTAAGTCAAAACTGAAAGCTGGTTTGCCGTGCTATAGGAACGATTGTTCAGGGAGTCAGTGGGAAAAGTGAGTCATCAGAGGGCAACTGTGGCAAAGGCCAGCTGAACCCACTTAACCGTTCATTGGAGAGGTAGGGCCACATTTACTTCGCAGGGATGATTAATGAGTGCTGCAAATCTGGTTGTGGTTTTATCATTTTGTTCATAAGGAAAATTTGTTATTATAGTTGCATAAATGCTATAGCTATGATTAAATCATGTCCACTTTTATTTACTCTCCTTTCAAGAATTCTACATTCAACTAAGACTAAATAAAATGAAGTCAACACTAGATATGGCAGATGTCTGGAACTTCTGGGTCTGCTCACAACATTTTCACTTGGGGACACCCCCAACACACACACACACACACACACACCCCCCAAAAGATATATAACTCCAGGGGTTACCTGCCTGAACAAAGTAGTCAGACAACCCTATCTTCCTGGATTCAGCGACTGGTATAGAGTAGGCAGTACATTCAAGCAAGGTCACAGTAATTTGGGGAGGACCAATATGAATAAGAAGACACTTCTCTAATATCAGAAATTTAAAACTCCCGTAAGTTTATCAAGAAGAAATTTTTCCAAAGAAAGTATGCAGAGATACACATCTTTATGAGGAGACTTTAAAAAGCTTTTAAGAATATCAAAATGATTCCTAGAAATTTAAGACTTAGTCTTTTGTTTTCACCTGCCTTAAACACTTGGTTTCTATAAATGTAAATTTCTACTATTCAGAGAAAATGAATAAAGCACTTACACTGTAAAATACATATATAATTCAAGATGAGAATATCAAGTCTGTAAATAAGATTACAGGGTTTACTAGCAAGTGAACGACTCATGTGGAAAGACTTTCTTCAGTTTTTATTCCTAGGTAGGTAACTCATGGGCACTGGGCACTTTTTCCTGAGAACCTGATGGGACAGATCTCTTCAAGCCACATCTATCAGTGGTAACACCAATCCACAGAATCTGCATCTGTGCAGCTAAACTAATTTCACAGGAAGTCCTGCAAAGTCAGTAACTGGTCTGCATCCTATATTCAGAAATTAGTCATTTTTCAACCTCCACTATGAATCAAGTCATTGATTTTATTGAATTGTCCTACAGTCCTGATTAAAGGCTCTTCATCCTAGAAAGAGGTTCTTACCCCATATATATATATATATATATATATATATATATATATATATATGGAACACACCAGTTACAGGTTTAATAAATTATTAGGGATATAAACTGATAAGTACCATATGGTTCTGTTTAGCTGTTCCAATTTTAAAAGAAATCATTTCTGAGCATGATAAAAAGCACTAGGCAGTTTGAGCAAAGCTCTAAACTAATTTTTATTGTCAAATCTAGAAGAATGGGTGCAGTTCAGTAAGATACATTCTCTGCAAGAAGATAAGGGGTGAAAGTACAAACTTTATACAATTTGGAAAATGTTTCAAGTACTCTTAAAAAATACCATTAGAGATGAGGGAAATAATCTCTTTAGGTAGAATTTTTGCTTAGCATAATCATGATGCTGAAATACTGCCTAGTTTTAAAGTGCTGTGGACACAAGTTCATGAAAGTATAGGCAAACAGGACTTCAGATCACAAATGGAAAAAAGACCTATTCAAGTCTACAACAAGCCTAGTTAAGTTTGTGTTACAGCAAATTCATTTATTTCAAGATACCCATTTCACTAACTGTCATTCATTCGATCCACCACAATATCAGGAATCAGGATCATGCAGCTCAGGCCCTAAAATGAGCCTGAATTTAGAACTTTGAAAACACTAAAGTTAGAAGGGCAACAGGAACCATCATTTAAGGGCTCCTATGGATCCTCTAGGCAGAAAGAAGTTAACGCACAACATTCCTCAAGGACACTAAAAGGCAGCTTAGGACTGCCTATAAGGGACCTAGTTACAAACAGTACAAGGAAAAAGGGCCATTAGTGCCCCAATATTACCATCATAAAATATTACAAATAACATCAAAGTTAGGCTGGGCCAATGTCCCAGTCTTACTATCTTCAGTATCAGTTGCTGCCTAACAAAATACATTTAACAAATCATTTGTTTGAACACCGTGAAAGTTTATATTTCCATATAATTCTAGAACTAATAATGTTTAGGAATGGAGCACAGTATTTATTTTATATCCATCGTTAATGTAAATACCTTCTAAATATAAATGCTACAGCTTTTAGGAAAAAGAATGACAAAGGAAAAAGAAAGAATTCCAAACACAGGAACTGGAAACAACTCACTCAGCACAGCTTTGCAGTGCCAAACAAAAAGTCTACATAGAAAGCTATATGGGAGTGTGCAAAACTTCTGTTTCTGGACTTTGATCCAACCTGTCATAAAACTTGCCCTCCTTTAATATCTCCTATTTCCATTACATGCCAAGTATTCTCAAGCTTTTGCATGGTACAAAACAAGGCAATAAAAAGTCAAATATGTCACCTCTTCAATACTAAATGACCTAAAATATCACCCAGAATCACAGAGCTGATTAGTAACTAATGAAAGGTAACATTATTCTAATATGCTGTCAAGAATAACAACAGCTGTTAAGTAGCATTAGCACCAGGAAGGCTTGATTTGGAAATGCATGCATATTACAGTCCCCAATTAACACAGTGTCTCAGGCCTGCGAGTTTTCTCCAACAATAAGAGTGAGAGGTCCCCCACTCACCCTGTGTATATTACTAGATTCAAATTAACTCCCATGCCAGTAATTTGTTTGAATTGTTCGGTTGATACCCTCAAATTCACACAAACAAGTCATGATCACTAAAAAGCACCTATTTATATACTGTCAGCTATAGCTTTTAATAAGGTGCTTAGCTTGTATTTGGAGATATAGGAAACAATATACTATCATTGCATAGGTGTTTTCAAGTTCAGCAGAAATTTACACCTGTTTGAGAATTTAGTAATGCGAGAACCTTTATTTCCTTCAAAGACTATCATGAAAAGCAGACTATTTGGTCTGAGGATAGCACAGAGAGGCATGTACAAACGTCAAACGACAACAATTAAATGATGCAGAAAGAGTTGACTGCCTGGGCAGATGGAAAAACTGAATGAACTTAAATTTGTTTTAAATCTTAAAATGTTCCACATACCTCTGTAGAAATATTCTGTTTCATGAATTTCCTCAATCATATGCAGTATTCGTTTTACACTTAGAAAAATATAACAAAGTAATGTTGAGCTTCTAATTTAAGAAAAAATACCTTAGTTGTAAAGTTAAAATGCATGCAACACATTTTTATCAGACTAATATGAGCCACACTGGGATTGGTAACTTAGTTTTTTTACAATCAAATGATGTCAACTTCTTATTCTTATTTTAAAAGTCTCTCAGTTAATGCCACTAACTGTAAAGCCAAACTGAGATTCTCTTTCTTGAAAAACCTCTGGCTGTGCAAAAGTTCTTAGATTATATGGTTTACACTGACAGCTCTGAGCATTTTATAAGTCTTAAAATCGAGGGCCTGCATCACATTTATGAATTTTACACTTTCGTTTTCCAACTTAAACTACACATCAACTATTCACTTCACACACACACACAGGCAGACACAAACTGTTTAATCTACAGCCAACATCAACTCTACTATAAAAACTCTAACGATAAAATCTTTTGGGCTCTCAGATGACCAAAATTTTACAGTGAGTGTTGTAATTTTAAGAACTGTGATTTTAATCCTGTGCTATTTGTAAGAAACTGTAATGGGGAAAGAAATGTAACAACTCTTGCCCGATTTATTTTCCAATCATAAGCTGGTACCCTTTCAAAGTTTTGGTAGGATCAGTCAGTGAAGTGTTCTGATCTATGACAGTTTAGAACCACCACCAAATCATCCCAAATTTACGTCTTTAAAGAGGGAAAATAAAGAAAATAACATTTATGTTGACTAGACAGACTAACTTTATTCCTTTACCTGTTAATAATCTACCTAAGGAGCACCTATAACACACACTGGAAAACCAGCCCGTTCTCCCGCCCCTTCCCATTCTCGGAGCTCTAATTCAATGGGGGCAGAGAGGTGGAAGTATGCAGTAGGGAAAGCCCTGGGGACTTATGGCCTGGAGTAACAGGTGACCCCGAAAATTGTTGACTAGCAGCAGCAATCAATAATTCCAGGCCCATAGGGCCCTAGTACCTCACTCCAAACTCGCAGAAAAGTGCTGTTTAAAAAGTAACCACTTCCCTTTCAGGGTTATCCTCTGGCCCTCCAGATTTAGGATTTTGAAGAAGAAGAAATTCGGAAAAGAGATTTTCAAAGGAGGGCTGGGTCTTTAAATAAAAGAGTATAACATTTGTCCCAAAGCCGTTGCCTCTATCAAAAAAACAAAACAAAACAAAGCAAAAACAAACAAAAAACCCTCAAAGGGATTAAATCCACACCAACTCGGAACCTTCATTAGAAAACCCAGATTAAAAGGGCCCAATCTAAAACCCCAAGAAATACATCTGCAAGACCGTAATTAAAGACAGAAAGCCAGTCTATGGTCAGTGAGGCATCTCCCTGCCACAGTGACCTGTGCGCCGCCACCCACTATCGGGTCCCCCGCGCCCCCAGGGAATATGGGGAGGGAAGTGCTGAATAAAGTACCTCGTTTTGTCTCCAAAGGGCAACATAGCAAACGTGGGAAGTTCGCTTCCCAACTCCGCTGATCCTGGACGCCAGGAGGCCCTGGGGGGGCGACGACGCGCCCAGGTGAGGCCGGGGCTGGGAGCCGGCTCCCCTAGGGCCCCCGCGGCCAAGCCGCCACCGCCGGCCGCCCGCTGGCCCCGCGCTGCGTCGCCCCCTGGCGGGGTGCGCCTGGCAGAGTCCGGGCCGGCGCCTCCACCATCCCCGCCCAGCGAGCTTCGCTCGCCCGGCCCCGGGGGCCAGCACCAGCTGCCCGACAGCCGCTGCCCCAAGTCGGCGGCTCCGGGGCCCGGGCCCCTTCCCCCGCAGAGCGTAGCTTCGCACCAACTTCTCCAGTTTCGGGGAGCCCGCGCGCCACGCGCTCTCTGCGCCACCCTCCTGGCCCCGCCGCTCCAGTCTCAGTTTCCCCTCCAACTCTGCGAGCGTTTCCCACGCGCGCCCCGGCCGCACTGTGCAGCCGCCTCCTAAAGGCCAGGCTCCCCTCTCCCCGCCCTCTCCGCCGCCGCCCGGAGCTTGGCTTCCGACCAGGAGGAGCGGCCTCTGGGGTCTCGGCAGCCGCGCGCGACCCGCCAGCCCCCCGGGATCCGCCAGCCGTGGCACCTCCCTCGCGCCCTTTGTGTGCGCGCCGCGAACCCCAGCGCCGTCTGCCTTGCGGCGGCTCAGCCTCAGACGAGAAAGCGGGAGAAAGGGAGCGCGCGGGAAGATCGGGGGACTGGCCCGGGGCAAGGCGACGGCACTCACTTGGGGAAGTCTCCGGCATGTTGCAGCTTGGGGCTCCCTCGCGGGCTGGTCCTTACCCGGCTTCCCCGCCCCGCCAGGGCCAGGGCGAGGGGGGACGGGGGAGGAGCGGAGCCGCTGGGACCGAGTTGGCCACGGTGCTTCCGGAGCGGCGGCGAAGGGGCTCGAAAGTGTTTTGGTTTGCTAAGAGGTTTAGGAGGACCGGGAGGGGACTGGGGGCTGCAGGGAGGCCCGTGGGCGTGGGTGCGGGCACGAGCTTGCCCCCGGGGAACAGCAGGGGCGCGGGGACCGGGGGGCGAGCACAGAGTTTTGCATTTGAACTTTGGGAGCAAAGTTGGCTCGAATTCGGCGCGTGAGGGTTTTGACTGCTCACTTAAAGTCAGAGACTGCCTAGCCGGTAACAGGACCGAGGACCTATTTCCAAAGCAAGGGGCCTGGGGACAGGGGTTGTTTCGTGGCGAGCGAAAGGAGAATTCGATAGGGGAGCGAGAGCAGCCCCAGGTCACGCTCCGTGCCCCAGCCGGGTCTTCCGTGGGTCCTCTTCTTACCTGGTGGCTTTTCTAACAAAGTAAGAGAAGGTAAAGTCCCAGTGATCGTCCAGCCACGCTTCGACCGAGTCCTGGTCCGGCTGCGGCCGCCCAGGGCTGGGGCCGACCGGGTCCATGGTCACCGCGCGCGTCTCTGTGGCTCGCTGCGGCTGGTTTCCACCCCAGCTGGGGTCCCTCCCTCGGAGGAGCGGGACGCTGCCCCGAGACCCTCCCCCTTCGCTGCTGCAGTGGGGCCGGCTGTCGCCCAAGCCGGCCGGCGTGGGCCAGCCTCCCGCCCGCTCCGCCCCGCCCCGCGCGGTCCCCGGCTCCCAGGTGTGGCGGGCGGGGCCGGGCGCAGCAGTCCCACGCCTTCCGGGGGTCTGGCCGAGACCGGCTCTCACAGGCTCTCGAACCCCCGGGCCGCAAAGTGACCGCGGAGGTCACCGGCGAGCTCTCCGGAAGCCCAGCGGCCGCGGGGAAAGGGAGCCAGGCGGCCGCTGGGGTGCGCTGTGTGCCGAAGCGGCGTCCGGGGCGCGCGCAAAGGTGACGGTGGGTGTGTTCGCAGCGTTCCGCTCTAGGCAGGGAGAAGTCACAGGGTAGGGCACACATCCCAAGCCCAGAAGACAGGAGAGAGGGAAAATTTCCCCCAAAGGAGAGAGAGCGAGCGCCCCTGGGCGCTTTTCCTTTTCCTATGAGTACAAAGAGGGCGCCACCTGGCTCTTCCCCAGGGCGACTCCAGGTCCGGGAGGGCAGGAGACCGACCTGGCTCGGAGCCCAGCGGGTGCTGCGGCTGCAGGCGCTCGGGGCACCGCTCGCTTGCAGATCGGAGAATGAAAACCTGTGCCACGGAGACAGATTTGCGGGAGTAGGTGTGCAGCTTCCAACACACCCACACCCGTGCTTGTTATTTACGATAGCAATAATAATTATAAATTAAGTGCCTTTCATCATTGTATCAGACACACTTCTTTTGTAGCTGACAAAAGAAAAAGTCAACCAATCACGGTTGTTTTGAGTTATGAGGTTAGAAATGAAGAGCACCGCTCGCTGCTGCACAATTAGTTTAATCCGAGAGCACCAGCGCTACCCGGGTACAATAAAGAGCAAGCATGTAGCCCAACTTTAAAATAATTCATGGTTGTTATTTAACTGGGATCAACATGCCCCAAAGTAGCCATTAAAAAGGGCTCAGCCGTCCTACCTTGTATTGTTTATCCCTATCATGCTGAAAGACAGACAGACAGACAGAGAGAGGGAGGGGGAAGGGGAGAAGGAGAGAGAGGTTGGATTCTTCTTTTTCTTTGTTCTCATCCCAGTCTCCCCGTCACGAATTTGCAGTTTTAATGTGGCATTTTGCAACGACCTATTTTTTGGAAAGAATTAAGCCTGGAGTTGTATGTTGCACAACGTGTGAATGACACTATTAGAAGTGATATAGCAGAAGTAATTTAGCTGACACACTTTTAACGAACTCCCCTCAAAATACACGTGGGAAGAATGTCAGACATTACTCAATACTGCTTTTGTAAAAATTTCGGTTTCTCTGAAACGTTAAAGTTGTATGGAGGTGAACACAACCAGGGTAAAGCAAGTGAAGAAGCAGCGTATGAAGTAAGGCATGAAAATTTTTAAAATGAGACGTAATTACTAAATTGCGCCTGTAAAATGAATACAATGCTCAGGAAATGGAGACTTTCTCCTTATTGCTGTTTATTTTTCCTGTGGAAGTCCTTTGCTCCTAACAGATCAGTTCCTTTGAAACTGGACTCATTAGACTAGAGAAAGTGAATTTTTGACTCGAGTTGGTCGCTTTGGTTGGTTGCCCCGGTTAAATAGACAGGTGTGATGGTTTGAATAGCTCATGTTAAACTCAACCCCCCAGACACCGTATCTTTCAGTAGCTTGAGCTTGGACTTCCCAGCCTCCAAATCTGTAAGAAATAAATTTCTATTGTTTATAAACCACTCGATCTATGGCATTTTGTAATAGCAGCACAATGGGCAAAGATAATAGGCAATGGTCAAATGTCCATTTTCTCTCCTCACCTGAAAGGGTTAACTGATCAGAAATCAAAGTTTCTGAAAAGTTACCAGAATAAAAACCAGCACATGGGTTCTCCATTCTGTGAATCCCGGTGTTGAATTCTGTAAATGGTGGGCTGGTAATACTGTGAAGGCCTTTTATCCAGAGGTTGGAGGACAAGAGTATCCAAAGTGTTCTAGTTTCTAGAAGCTCAGATACAATTTGTAGCAAATATATCTTATAACGGTAAAGTATGCATTTAAAGGAAAAGATATTTTGAATTGGCCTTAGGTTGGCCTTTTGTTTTCCAGCTCTACTTTATTGTTTTTTCCCACTGTGCTCAATTGCTTTGTTTTAACTTGTTGGAGTACATTGTCCCTAGCATTTCAAATCTTGGTTTGTAATGAGTTAAAGAATAAGTAAAGAATACACATTACCAGTAAATAACTTGAAGACATACTGTTACTGATATTTTAACAAACATATTACATTAAGTAATAGCAAATTGGAGGCAATGTATTTCCATTGTACTAGAATAAAATCCAAACTCTTTAACGTGGAGGCAGCTTTCTATGATAGTAACAAACACCTAAGATAATCAATTTGTGTGTGTTTGCGGGGACCGGGTGCTGAGGACCAAACCCAGGGCTTTGTACTTGCAAGGCAAGAGCTCTACCACTGAGTCACATCCCCTGCCCAACAACCAGTTTTAAAATACAGAAGGTTTATTTTGACTTTCCATTTTGGAAATTGCAGTTCATGAATGATGGGCCACGCACGTTGCTTTGTGCCTATGGCAGCACAACACATTATGGCAGGAACACATGGCAAAGGGTGTCCATTTGCCTCATGGCCATGTGTGAAAATGGGAGAGGAAAAGAACATTCCACTGTTCCCTTTGAGGACACTCCTTAGGGACCTGAGTTTGAGTTCCCAGCACCTCCCAATAGCACCATGCTGAGAACCAAACATTTTTGACACATGGCCCTTTGAGGCACATTGAGAAGTAAACTACTTGGCATGTCTTATAAAGTTTCCTGTTGCTTGGTTTTTACCTACTTCTGTTAAAAGTTTTGGTCACACAGCTAGAAAAACGAACAAAACAATGGGTGATCAAATTTCTTTTTCAAAAAAGAACATGAATTACAAAAGTCATGACACTCTGCCTGCTTTCCCCCCAGTACTACACGATGTCTTCTGTTCCTTTGCTGCAAACCTATAATACATGAAATGCAATAAAAGTAAAGTACAAAAAGAAAATTCATGCCAATAAATTCAATAATTTAGATGAAATAAGTGAATTTATTGGCGAAAATCTAACTCCATCTGATATAAGATAAATTTCAGAATTTCATTGAACTAAAATTTAATAACATATTGATTTTATTCTGTAGAAACAGTCCTACAAGGAAACCTTCCTACAAGGAAACCTTCAGACTACTAGTGAATTTGGTCAAACAATTAAGTGAAAATAATAAAGTACCAAATTATACCAACCCTCTCATTAAGCCAGAAAAACCCTGATACTAAAATATGACACAATATTCCTTGTGATATAGGTATAAAAATCCATAATAAATTATTAGCAAATTAAAGCCATCACTTTATAAAAATATTTTTAAGGGTAATATCCAATGACTAGGTGTGATTTAACCCAAGTATATGCTTTTAACTGAACATTCAAAAATCATTTAATGTAATAAGCGTATCAACAAAAATTGACAATGAATCATCTGTCCAATAGCCTTAAGCAATGCAGTACATCAAAAACCAAAAAAGAAACACGAAGCATAAAAATTGAAAAGGAAGAGGTAAAACAGTCAATATTTGCAGACTATGAGTGTCTGTCTGTGAAGAATACCCAAAGAACGTACAAAACAACTTTAAAAATTAAGAGATGAAAAAAAAAATTAAGAGATGAGTGAAAAATATCACAACATGAATGGCCATATACAACCATCTATTGTCCATCCGTGTACTAAGGTCATGGGCTGAACTGTGTCTCACCTAAGCTGTTAGTTGAAGTCCTAATTCCTAGTATCTCAAAATGGAGATAAAACCTTTAAAGAGGCCCTTATGGTCCTGAGAGTGGGACCTAATCCAATCTGACTATGTCTTTAAAAGAAAGGAAATTTGCACACTACGAGATACTGCAGATGCTCTTGGACAGAGGGACAACGCTGTAGAAAGGAAGCAAAAGCATGGCCCGTTTATAACCCAAAGCCAGAGACCTCAGAGGAAACCAAGCCCACTGGCACTTTGATCTAGGACAGCAAGTCTCTGGAACCATGGGAAGATAAATTTCTGACAGTTAATCCATTTGGTCTTTGATAACTTGATTGGAAACCCTAACAAAATAATAGAAATAGCAATGAGCAATTAGAAAATGGTATTTACAATAGTATGATAATTAAATACTTAGAGATAAATTTAACAAACTATATGTAAGAAATATACACTGAAACTTATAAAACATTACTTAGAGAAATTTAGGTTAAAGATCTAAGTCAATAGACAGATACGTTGTGTTCATTGATTGGAGGACTCGGTAGTATTATAATGTATTCACTGAATCAATAAAATTGTAATTATAATCTCAGCAAGCATTTTAATGGAAAATGAAAATCAGCTTCTAAATATTATTTGGAACTATAATGGGCACAGAATGACAAAAGTAATCTTTTGACTGAAACTGAAAAATGCTTTTTAACTTCAAGACTTAGTACAAGATACAGTAATGAAGGTGTATAGTACTTGCATAAGCCTAGTTAAACAGAACAGGAGGACAAAACAAAAGAGCTTAGAAATACGATTTGTACAATCAACTGATTTTCAGCAAAATTTTTCAGTCAAGAAAAAACTTCTTTTTAATAATTAGGGCTTGAGCAGATACATCATTGAATAGGTGTTCATGAATTAGGAATTAAACATCGATTTAAAACTAAACATGGTTTCTAGGAGACAGCAGAGGAGAATGTCTTCATAACTTGGAAATATCAGTGATTTCTTAGGAAACAGAAACCAATACCTATACAGAAATGACAACAGCATCTAGATTTTATTAGAATATTCTGCTCTTTGACAGACAATATTAAATAAAGGAAAAGTCAGTTCACACCCTAGAAGAAAATGTTCGCAAAATATATATCTGATGAAGGCTTGTATCTAAAATATATAAAGAATACCCACAAGTCAAAAATAAAAAAACAAGCACTCTAATAGTGGGAAAGCTGGCAAAGGACTTATGGTCACTACACACAGGCAAATGTACTGAATACCACAAGGTTTCAGGGAAATGCAAATTCATTGAGCAGCAGTGAAATACTTCTACAATGCCCTAGAATGGCCCAAACTAGAAGGCCTGACAATACTAAATCTGCTTGATATTGAATAGATCGTAGTCACATCTCTCCTTTGGTGCTGCTGGAAAGAAGTTAAATTTACATAACCACATTGGAAACAGTTTTTACATTTTCTTATAAGGCTAAACATAAATTTACCCTTTTTCATATCAGTTCTGTCCCTAGGTATTTACCCAAAAGAAAAGAATCCTACATCCAAAATATATTTACACAGAAAACTTCAAAACAGGTTTATCTTTACTCAACAAAAATCCCAAACTCAACAGGAACGTGGATAAATATTTTAACATTCATTAAATGAATTACGATACAAAAATAAAAAGGAAAGAACTGCTAATATATTCAATAACATGATGAGTATTATAAATATTATGCTGTACATTCAAAATGACACATAATATATGATTCTATTTACGTAATTTTCTGGGGCAGTTAAAGAAAACCTACAAAGAAAGTGATTAGAACTGTGGTCACCTCTAGAAAGAGAACAGGCTGAGAGTAAACATGAGGGACTTCCTTGGGTGGTAAATTCTGTTGTCTTCAGAATGGTGTGGGCTGAGTATATGTGATTTTCAAAACGTATCAAATTGCACGCAAGTGAAATTACTGTCTAAAGTTTGTCTTAAACTATATTGTGTATATTCTACGCTCGTGAAAAAAGAGTAGATGTACCTGTACATATAATAAGATCAAAGGGTCTCTCCCTCTCAGGGGAGTTACATATACAAAAAGGAGGAAGACTCCAAGTGACACTGTGATTCTGAAATGGAATTGGAGATATAAGTTTTTGATAAATTGATTGAAAAAATACGTGTCATATAGGGAAAAGCAACATGACAAGGAAATCCGGTAGTTCCTAGGAGCTGACACCCCACCAGGAGCTCCAGCCAGCAAGAAAATGAATCTCTGAGTTTTAGAACCACACAGAATGGAATTCTTCCAAGAAATCAAGTAAGCTCAAAAGTGTGTTTCCCCATTCAAGCCTCAAATGAGACCATGATCCCAGACAATTTTATCCAATCCATGGATCCTTATGTGCAACTAAACAAAAGATTAATAATTTATCTTCTAATAAAATTAAGTCCTCCAATCTCCGGACATACTATGGATACGAATAGGATATGGATATGGATAGAATATGGAGGTACTACGTTATGCACATAGTATATCTATCCACTGATTCAGTTGTTTAGTTTTTCTCTAGCAATCTGTTGTAGTTTTTAGAGTAAATGTATTACATATGTCCAGTTTAATTTATCTCTATGTATATTTTAGTTCTATCATTGAGAAGTACAAGGAGTAATGACATTCCAGTAGCAATGTCGTTTGATTGATTTCTAAATACCACTCTCCACTAAAAGAAACCAGGAATCACTAGAGAGAAAATTCCAAGTCTGGGGAAGAGAAAATACAAGATGTGCTTGGCAAATACTGTTTTGCCAAAACATAAGAAAGCCTTAAGGAATTACAGAAGTGTACTAGAGTAGATAGAGTATATATGTTGAAGAGGCCTTCTAATGGACAGGTCTGGAGCAATTTAAACATCAAAATGCATATTAGTAACAAATTATAAACAGTTTACTAAAATAAGAAACTGATTCCACACTGACATAAATAAATAAATAAATATTGTTCCTTATCTTAGAATGCCTCCTATTGTGTCATCTAGGAAATCATTAAAAACTGCTAAATCTCATAGGTAAGTGTTTGACGATGAACAGGATACTTACAGCCTTAAAAGTATCTCATCACAAGTTACTTATTAGTTACCCAAGGAAAAAAAGTGCTTACTATAGAAAGGTCTTGCTAATCAAGTGATTAATTCACTATCATTTACATTGGAATTAACAAAAGTACTGTAAACCTTTTAATAGAATGTACACATAAGCACTCCGTGTTACTTCTGTGTTATTCCTGCCAAAAAAGGCAAAACCGAATCTGATAATGGGAAGTCACCAAACATGGAGGCCCTGTGTTACTGATTTGTTGCTGTGTGATGATCTTACCACTAATATTAGTGGCTTAAGGCAGCACCCAGCCATTCTCTTCCTGTTTCTGTGAATCATGAGACTTGACTTGGTTTAGCCGGATTCTCTGCTCACGGGCTTGCACAATGTCTTAATCAAGGTATCAGCCAGAACTGTGTTCTCATCTGAGGCTCAACTGGAGAACAATCCACTAAATTCACTCCCAATTCAGCTCCTTATGACTGCAGAACTGAGGCTTCCTCTTTATTACTTGGTGCTGGCTGGAGATTCATAGACTGGGTCACGTGAAAGAGTGTATTTTTCTGTTCATAGTGCCAGACTACATATTTTAAATTGTTTCACATTAGGCTTAATATCAGCCTCATATTTGAAATTCAGTCTAGTATTTTAGTTGTGTGAATTTAAGTCAGATGTTGATTCTCAATTTTAAGGACAAAGCTAGCTTGTGAATAAAAGCTCCTATTGTGCAATGATTTCAGTGAGAATATGACATTCACTTTCCCAAATCAAACATCAGGTTTTCTACCAAAATGTTTTGTAGCAGTCAAGAATTCAGTTTGATATACAAAGGCTGACCATGTGGAAAGACTTTACACACAGAGGATGGTGAGCAGCTGCTCTTTATATCAACAAAGGTCACTCACATATAGAGGAAATAAACTTACATTGAAACAGGAGGGATTTTGGACAGATACCAGACACACTTTCCAGGCAAATGGATGTAATACAGATGGATTCCTGATTAAAAAAAAAAAAGCAACTGTGGACTTTTTCTCTAGAGCTTTTTGCAAACACGGTGGACAGGCATTCTGTTGACAATGCTCTAAAGTCCTGTCTGAGGAACAGATATATCTTGAGCAACCTTGCTGCCCTGTACCTGAAGCTGCAGAGTGTGTTAAATGGAGGAATTGTGTTGTTTTCTTGATAAATGATATTAGTCACGCAAAGAAATATAAAAGAGCACCAGACACTCATAGTCAGAACAAATCTATTCCTCCCATCCACTTAATATGTTAAAGAAGAGATTTCACTCTCAAGAGAAAATATCCTAGTCAGAATGACTAAAAATAAAATAATTAGTTTAGGATGAAATAGCAGGAAGTGAAACACTTCTAAGTCAACTGCATCAAGATGTGACACACTTAACTAAAAACCAGTTTAAAAGTAGGTCACTTAAAATAGGCTCTTTAAAAATTGAAGGAACAAAGATGTGTGTTTTTGAAAGAAAATCTAGAGAATCTAATTTACAGATCCTGAATTTCTAGTCTGAAGAATCACTTGTTTTTCTTTTATAAATTATAGGTAAAAAAAATTATGTTGACGCTCAGTGCTTTGTTTTAAAAATGTCATATGGATATGATTTACAGACAGAATTATAGGCCCTGCTTCTTCTCAAACACACAAGGAAAAGTGTAATTTAATTATCATGTCAGAGAAAAAGAAAAAACTTCATGATTGCAGATGATTTTTATCTTTCAGAAATAGCCTTTGGATAAACTTTGAATCAATTCCTTTGAAGCAATTTTTTTACAATTTATTAAAATTAATTAAAAGTCAAGTGAGACCTCAAAATCAGTTTTATTGTAAGTTGTATGGAAGTTTTCACTCAACTTTGATAAATGCTTTGAAAATACTATACTTTTGAAATATACCAAACACTGCATGAAGGTCTGGACTAAACCGAAATGTATTCTTCATAGGTAGAGACTCAGTTTTCTCATCACTTTCTTACAGGGATTTAGCAATATACTGAAAGGGGAATTTGCAACTATCCTAATCTGGAAGTTCCAGGATGAAATTTTCAGCTATGCTTTAGAAAATATTATCATTAAACGATAGCACTTTCAGGAAGACTAATCCATAATCAACGCAAAGAAGCAGCTACATCTACAGAAGAGGTCCAATTCCTGCAGTTCATTTTCAGTCTTCTCTGGCTATGAAATCACGAAGTACATCAATTCGCTCTTCACACAAGCTCTTCCACCGTGATGCTAAGGCATACATTATCACTTTTGCAGTATGACTGAAAATTCCTTGTGAATCTGAAGAACATCTCAGTAGTTTTTATAACTCTGAAATTTATCAAAATAAGCACCTTCTCTTTGAAATAGTTACCCTAGAAAGCCATATATATTTTACAAACTGTGTTGCCGTTCCTGCAAACATTTTGGGCAATTCCTTTCTGGAATGATTTCAGAATCTGCATTCATCTTGCATCTCTTCAGTAATGATAATGGTTTGCTTTGTTTTATGCTGGGAATGAATTGTTTATTTTGCTGCTAAAAATCATCCACTTACGGTCTATTGAGAGAATTAAACAGTTTTGCTGTGTAAAGCAAGAAATGGTTTATAATATAATGGGGCAGATTTTGGGGGGTTTTTTGGATTGAAAGTTTATGTTGTCCTTAGAATTCCTAGCTGTAAGGCCACTGGCAATTTACTTAACTACTCAATGCCTCAGTTGCTCACTTACAAACAGAAATAGTAATGGCTCACATAGAATTGTCATAACTACAAAGTGATAGGCATCAATACGGTGCCCCAAACACGGTTAGTGTTCAATAATTCTTGGAGAATAGCAATATATAGGGACTTTGGACTCTCTTCTTTCTGTAAAATTCATTTCTCCATCTGTACAAATTCAGGACATCATTCAAAACTCACTCCAAATCTATTCTTCAAAGTCGGTTCTCTGATGTAATCCATTTTGTAAATCTGTCTCTTTCCAGTCACCCATAGGATCCTAAAGATTGAACTCTACAATATAATTTTTAAATCCATCTGTTTTTCTCTATTCCACCTCTAATACATGCCTTCAGTCTGGGATCACTTGCATTTTCTATGTTTGCAGAAGAATGATCTTTCTGAAGTGCAAATCATCTAGAGCTATTTCTCTCTCAAAACACATTACTGACTCCTTTCTTTTCTGGATATAGAACGTACTTCTCAGCAGAAACTACAAGACTGTTCGTGATGCCTGCCTGCTATAGAAGACTCAGTTACACATTTCCTCAAATGTAGCATGTTTTATCTCTTCTAGAACTTTGCACATGATTGAAACTTGCTCTCATCCTGGCTCTGAGCTGCCATGTATGAAGACTGAATGTCTTGGGACTGCCCAGAGAGCCATGACAAGCTAGATACAGGAAGGAACTGCCTGGAAAGAGAGTAATACCTAGTCATCCTGATTATCTCCAATCTGCCCTATCCTTCCCAGCTACTGGGACAGCTACTTGGAGGACATCCCAACACTAGCAAATATGTTGTGGACAAGAACCAAGGAATTCATCCAAGAGCAGAACTGAGACCCAAAATATATGACTCTATTGATCTGTCCCAACCATCTCTAGCTGCTTACATCAACCATCTAAGGCCCCAGGCATTGTGAAACAGACAATTCACTCCTACTATGTCTTGTCAGAATTACTGACCCACACAGTTATGAGCATAGTACATTTTTTTTTACATTAGTAAGTTTAAAGTCACTTTTAATATAGCAATAAATAACTAAACACTTGGCAACTTCTGGGCTAGGTCATGCATGGTTAGTTGTCTTTCTGCCAAAGTTCCTGTAATACATCTTCCACCCTTCTCCAGGTAGCCACTTTTGTCCTCTAGGCTGTAAGAGGTAATCGCTCCTTGCCACTGCCATCTGTACTACTCTTTGTTATTGACTTCAGTCTTGTCTCGTCTCTGGTCTGGATGTACAAGTTTAGTGTCCAATATGGTGATACTGAGGTGGCAGAAGTTTTAAGAGGTGGAATCTAGAGAAAGATAATTAGGTCACCCCTTACAGGTGGATTATTACTGTCTTGAAGAGTAGGTTATGTCTTGTGAGACTGAATTAATTCCCAAGAAAACAGATTAATATAAAAGAGTGAGCCTGGCCCCTCCCTGCTGCCTTCCTTCCTGTCTCACCATGTGATGGTTTCTGCCATGGAATGATACAGGCTGAGGGCCCTCACCAGAGGAAGAATAGATACAGTTACTCAATCTTGGACTTTCATCCACCAAAACCTATGAACTATATAAGCCTCTTTTCCTTATAAAGCACCCCACATTGGGATTATGTTATAGCATCACAAACTTCATCACCACAGTTCCCTATTTAAACTCTTCTGGAGCATTCAGATTGAGAACGGCATGTTTCCTGCAGGGAGCCTGGCTCTCGCATGCATTTCTCAAGATATATAAAGGAATTGGGAAGAAAGCAATGATCTACTAAGGTGATTCAAAATTATGCTTCAAAAGTCACCCTAGCAAAACTGTTTATATACTTTTACCACATATAATTTATATACTTATATCTAGCAGTTAATGGACTATAAATGAGGTACTTCAGAGGAGACTGGATTTTTAAGGCCAACCGTAATGTTTTCTGAGTTTGGTGAGTCATACAAATTCTTTTGCTTTGTTTGTGAGGAAAATCATTATCCTGTGACCCAATTCACATATCCTGTATTATTTTATTTAGAAATTAGATCTCATTTGCTATATGCCAGGCTCTGTTCTAAGACCTTTATAAATAATACCTCACTGAGTCCGCCTCATTGAGATCTTACAAATAATACCTCCTTACCATTTTATTGATGAAGAAACAAGCACGTTAGGTTGTATAACAATCCCTGTATGTGAAAGCCTTAGTACTTACAGCCACACAGTACAGAAGCAGGGTCTGCACACTTGGATTCTTTTTCTGCTGTTAAGTCTTACCAGGAGAGATGTGGAGAACGAGAGAGTTAAATCACCCTGATCTGCTGTGAGACTAGGTCCAGTATATCCTCTCCTCACAGGTGTCAGAGACAATGGGCAGAGGAAGGTTAAGATGTCAGTAGATGACAGACACTAGAAAGGACAAGTATCACTTCTGCCACTGTGCAGCAAATCATCCTGAAATTCAGTGGCTTAAAACAGCAATAATAAGTTTTTATCTTTCATGACTTTTGAGAATTAGGAATTCAGGTAGAGTATATCAGTGTCTCTAATGTGATGTATCTGGAGTCTTAGGTGACAGACTTGAGGGCTGGAATCACAGGAAAGTCCATTCTCTCTGAGGTAGACTTAGCTGGGTCTGCAGCTAGGACTGCCCTCCTTACCCGCTCATTCTCTATGAGGTTTCAGGGGCCCTTTGAGAAATGCTACCCACAAAATGACATGGCTTCATGTATGGGAGTCACTAGTTTGGAGAACTTGTCTTGAGTGACTATTTAAATGCACAGTTGGATTTCTGAAGAAAATGGAGAATAAATTCTAATTTAAAGTTTAAGAGTTTAAAGAAAACAAAGTAAAGAGATTATGCAGAACCCCAGGAACAACAAGAGTCTACTTTTCCTAAAACTGCAGGAGCACACAAAGGGAAAATTTGTCTGAACTATTTGTTAGTAGCTATTTGTGGAGAGTAGCTGGTAAGAGCTGTGGCCTTACAGGATGTAGATAACCAGGGATGACCCAGCAAAACAGAAGAGGAGGAAGAAACACCCCTATTTTAATTAATTAATTAATTAATTTTGTCTTTTTGAGACAGGGTCTCACTAGGTAGTTCAGACTGGCCTTGAACTCACTTTGTAGCCCAGACTGGCCTCAACCTTGCAATGATCCTTCTGCCTCAGCCTCCCAAGCACTGGAATTACAGGCATGCGCCACCACACTTGGCCACCTTTATTTTATTGTCCTCAGATTTTCTACTTTACTAACCCATCTGAATGCCACCTGGCCAGACCATGCCACACAAATCAGCCTTCCAGAATTGCAAGGGGGGACAACAGGTCTGGGTAGGAAAACAGATACCTACCACAGTCACACAATACCGGGGTAAAAAATGAGTGCGGTCTAAGAAGTTAGCAATTGTACTTTGTAGAGTTTCAGCTGAATGCTGCTGTAATTTGTCATAGCACTATTAACAGACTCAATATTATGTCAAATCATACAAAATTGCTATCTTTGCAAGTAAAATATTAGACAAATGTTGACAATTTCATCTAGCTCAACTGATTATTCTGCATATTTCCAAAAAAGTTATTAATAGATAAACTGCTCATATTAGATCCCTAAAAATGTAACTTCCTTCTTTTATTACTGGGCATTTTCAAAGGTAGAATTGCCTAAAATATTTAAATGGAATGAATATCCTAATTTTTATTGTTGTCTAGAGATAAAGAAAGGTAATATAAAGTCACATAGGTTAATCAGCTTTATTTAGTCAATTCACAGTTGCATGTGTTTCAAAATGTGTCGTACATGAAAAATATAGTCAATTTCTACTTGTTTTAATGAAAATAAATTCATAAGAATAAAAGCAGTCATCAATACACTTAAGTGGCATGTTGCTTAATGCAGCTCATGGCAGTCTGTCCTTTGGTGTTTACCTGAAATGATTTGACCCAGTTAGCAGTTTATCTCTAAAGGCAGACAATTCTGAAAACAGAAAACTGTGACAGTCTGATTGCTGGTTTTCACAGAGGCCCAGAAATAAGGAGGAGAATTCTGGTGGCATGAAAGGGGCAGGCTTTAAATTTTTTATTCAAATTGTGTCTTTGACCATATTTCCTTCTAATGACATATTACTTTGTAACCTACTGGATAAAGAAACACTGAGGGTTTTTTGTAGTGTTTTCTTTTCTTTTCTTTTTCTTTTTCTTTCTTTCTTTTCTTTTGGGGGAGGTCTGCGGATCGAACTCACAACTTTGCACTTGACAGGCAGACACTTTTGCTGCTAAGCTACATCCCCAGCCCAACGCTGAGGCTTTGATGTGTATTTTTACTCTACCATGCAACCAAGAATGCGAGGCAGGATGTTGGTTAATGTGGATTTTAAAGAGAATTCTCACTGAATTCCCTTCCATCATTATGTGTATGGTTGAAACAGAAGGAGATCTTTCCTATCTAAAGAATTAAGTGACAAGGTGACAGCGTAGAGGGCACAGAACAATGTTTACATCTTAATCTCCTAGCCCTGTGATGATGTCGCATAATGTGGTGAAAGGAGTTTTGCAAATGTGATTCAGTGACACATTTTGAGATATGGAGATTATCGTGTATTATCCCAGTGATTCCACTGTATCACAAGTGGAATTAAAGAAATAGGCAGAAGGGCTAAAACTAGGAGAAGAGGATGTACTGAGAGCAATAGAATTTGAATGTAGATGTAAATACACATAGATTAGAATGTGCTGTACCCATTAGATGTGGCCCTGTGCCAAGGAATGCCAGTAAACCCTGGACGTTGGAAGAGGCAAGGTTTGGAATCTTTTTCAAATGGAACCAGCCATACGAACACATTGATTTTAGCCCAGTAAGACTCAACTGTAAACTCTGATCTGCAGGATTATAAAAGAAAACATGCATATCATTTTAAGTCAATAAATTGATGGTAACTTCTTACAGCAGCCATATGAAATTACTGCAAGTGTTTTTCCTGAATATATGAATATAGAGTGAGAAGGCAGTGATGGTTCGGGATACAATCCTTTCGACACCCACTCCATATTGTATTCTTTAAGAACCCTGATGTGTAGTTTGAATGAAGACCTCAGAAACCTCGGGAGATTGGGACCAAGACACATGCCCAGAAATTGGGACTTAGAGGAATCTTTGAGAGAAAACTGGAGTAACTTTAGCCAAGGGTCACAACATAGAAAGGGAATGAGCTGCTGGAAGCAAAGTTTCTTTGGGAAAGGAAAAAATCACACCTGATGGAGGCCCAATATATTATTCTGAGTGCTGGAGTGGAGGAGGGGAGGGTGGTCTGGCAGAGCTTGTAATTTAGGTTAGAATACCCTCAGTGCCCAGCCACCCAGTTGTGCTACCATGCTTTCAGAGAGTATTGACTGAGTAAGGCTTTATGAATGAAAATCACTCCCTGTAGGAATCCAAATGAGAGATATTCCTGAGATCAGTGCAGGGCCTTCAACGAGTCCAGCCAAGGGTTACCAAGGATCTAAGAAACTGTTAGAATCTAGCGACACTGTGTGACAATGAGAACAAGTGGTGATAACAGCCTGAGTAGGTTTTACTCCCCTCTCCTCTTGGTCTCCAGGCAAGGATTATCCAACATGAAGCTGAATAAACCCTGTAAGTTCTCTGTAAATGGAGTGAAGGGGATGAAGATAGGGTGGAGTTTAGGAGGACATGCTGGGTTATTCAGTGATAAGATTTATTTACATTGATTAACTAGTAAAAGTAGAGATGTATATAATTGTTTCTTTTCTCTGGGTTTTGGGAGCAGATCATACTGGCTACATATAGGGTGTGTATGTGTGTGTGTGTTTGTGTGTGTGTTAGAAATTTTTTCAAATGGACTTTTAGTCTTTACCCTTTGTGTGACTTTTGAAAACCTGAAAATAAATCATACCAGTTT
>RJWM01025999.1:0-28622 GCA_004363535.1 Dasyprocta punctata | reverse complement strand
CTGACCTGGGCCATATCCAGCCAAGCACAGCAGGAGTCACTCGTGTGCCTATAGTCAACCAGCTGAGGGCTAGCTGGTGGCAAGTTGTTGGCTGAAGTGACAAGGCGATTGAGGTTCCAGGCAGCAGGATTCCAGCAGGATACCTGAGGACGTCCTAGGGCCTTAACTCAAAACCAGCACCCATCACTTGCTGCTGCTACTGGCCAAGGCAAGTCACAGGCCAACCAGGACTCAAAGGATGGGGAAATTGGTGCCTCCTCTTGAAGGAAAGTGTAGCAAAATCCCACAGGGAAGGATGTGGTTACCTGATGGGTAGAGAAAGGGGCCATTTTTATAAACTATAGACAGAGTGAACGTATAATATAAGCCACAACAAAAAGTTCAGTATCTCTGACCATGTTATCTAGAAAAGACACTAGGGCAATAAGATTAAAGAGAGGTGAGCCCTTACTGGTTTTCAAAAATGAAAATGCTGTTATTTCTCTCTAATTATGACAGTCATGTTGTACTCACGTGCAGTCCATTCACAAATCTTTTAGGTGACATCATTCTATCGAGCTTCCCACCTCTGTTTTTATGGGAAATACTCAGGAAATAAGTCGATACTGTATTTGTAGACTCCTGTGAGTTTAAATGCATGTGCTAAATAAACTTTTTCCTTTGTCGAGTTAGTTGCCTCAGGTATTCCAATGTGGCAGTGTGAAGCTAACAGTAATTATACTGAAAGATATGGGGGAGCCTCCAGAATTGGTTAATGGGAAAAAGTTGGATGAGTTTGGAGAACTCGGTAAGGAAAGTTGAAAGTGCTATCAGCAGAACATCATGGGTGGCTCTGGTGAGAGCTCAGATGACCAGAACCCTACTAGAAATGTGGGCAGGAAGGCTATTGTCTGCCCATTTGGTGGGCCCAGGGGAGATTTTCATGTAAGGTCCCAAGGTTAAACAATGCTCATGTGCAAGACATCAGCAACAACAGCAGACAACATGGAACAGAGCAAAGCACTGCTCTGTTCCATGTTGAGACCAAGCATGCAAGAGCAAGAGTCAGAGCCCAAGAGCCTCCTGCATCTTGATTGTACAATTCTTATACAGGTTGTTATCTCATATTTACATTCTTCCATAGAGCCGTAACCAGCATATGCATGTTTATTTGTGTTAAGTCGTAGTTGCATAACTGTGCGCCACTGTGTGCCTGCTTTAGACAAACAGGGTCACGTCCTCAGGTGCCCTTAGAGGTCCCTGAGCTTTGAAGCGATCTTAGTGGTTCCCCACAGCTATGTAGATGTTTCAGATGGAGGTGCGGACATCATGGGTGAACTGGAGAAAAGACCACCTTTTGACACCATGGTAAAGAATTTGGCTCCATTGTGTCCATTCCCTAAGACTCTGTGGAAAGCTGACCTTAAAGGTGATAGGCTAATTTACTTAGTGGAGAAAATCTCAAAATAACAAACCCTTCAGACTCTGAAATGAATGTCATCATCTGCTTTTAGCCACATTTACCAGGAGATTTAGGGGCAAAAGGGAGCAGAACACAGGGATTTAAAATTCAAAGCCTGGTCAGGAAAGGAGTAAAAAAAACATGTAAGAATGTGGCCAAGATATATGTGTTGATATAGAGATAAATGTCAATAAAAGGGAGACAAATGCTTAAAATCAGGAAATCAGAAAAAATCCCCCAACCATACAAGTCAAAATGTAATCCCTTGTTTGCTCTTACATAGGCTCCTAGAGTGAGGGGCCACCTGTTGCCACCTCACCAGAACTGAGCAGCTGCAGGTACCATGCCTTTGAACCTCTAAAACTGTGAACTAAATAAACCTTTTGTGTTTACAAGTTAGTTGCCTAAGGTATTGTGCTGTAGTAATGCAGTGTGTGTGTGTGTGTGTGTGTGTGTGTGTGTTACTGGGCATTGAACCAGAGGCCTTCCCAATGACCCACATCTCTAGCACTTTTTATTTTTTATTTTGAGACAGTCTCACTGAATCATTAAGTTGCCCAGCCTGGACTCAAACTTGCAGTCCTCCTGCCTTAGCCTTTCAGAGCTGAGATTACAGATGTGCAACACTCGCCACCAAAACACACACACAGACACAGACACACACACACACACAGACACACACACACACACTACATCTGTAGCATTTATAAGTATATATACCTTCCAAAATAGTAGCTGTGTTCTTAAGATTTCCCTAAGTATACCAAATGCCTGATAGAAATAAAAGGTTTCAGTCTATAATCATTTGACCCTGTTAGTTTTGGGCCTGTGGCAAAGCAGCACATTGTAGTAGGAACACAGAGAAGTAGGAGTTGCTGAGCCCATGGTGGCCGGGAAGCAGAGAAAAAGGAAGGGGCTAGTGTCTCAATGTGCCCATCTAGGGCACACCCTGGTGACTTAACTTCCTTCCAGAGGGCCCCATCACCTAAGGGTTCCACCACCTCCCACTGGTCCCGTGGACTGGAGACCAAGTGTTCAGCACATGCACTTTTGGGTGACACTCAAGATCTGTACTCTACTAGTGACAGTAGTTATTTCTGGGCAATGTAATTACTAGAGTTTTTTTTTATGTGTGTGTGTGTGTGTGTGTGTGCGTGTGTGTACGTGTGCATGTGCACACCTCCAGACTTTTCATGTTTTACTTTCATAATTAGAAAATGAAATGTAAGAATATGTAAATAAATGCAACACCAATGAAGAGAAAAACACAGAAATATAATTTATGTGAATTTATTAATACAATTTTAGTTATGGGAAACATCGGAAAAAATGTACTCCTCCCACATTATACTTCAGTTTTTATCAAATTCCAATCCATCTGACACAAGCAATTACTGTCATCTCAAAAACACCACCCATTAATTTCCCCCCCAAAGTTGGAAATCATGTTGTTTTCAAGGATTCCAACCCATTCATTCATATCAAACACACCCTAAAGATACAAAGGTTTCCCTCTCCAAACACATACAGAGACATCCCTGAAGCATGATCGATCATAAAGAGGACCAACTATCTCAGCTGAGGCACTAGTAAAAGGAGGCCATGGAAATCAATGACCATAAAACCATCACTGAAGTGGTGAGAACCTCAGGACCACCTCTGAATCCTGTATGCCCAAACAGGTGACTTTCCTGAGTAAGAAAAATAATACAGACTGCCAATGCCCTTTTTAAGTCATTTGACAAACAAGAGTAGCACAGACTCAAGACACGGGCAGGGCAGAATCTACATTCAAATCCCTTTGCCTATAGGGGTGACCAGTGATTAGACTATTTTTGTTTCTTAAAAATACTTCAGGGATGTCTAACTTTTCACAAAGGCTTTCTTCAATGACAACAAAAAGAATTTAACACTGATTCTGTTTTCCAGTTTGCATTTAATTAAAGAATCGAGCAAAATTTTTCCTTTTTTTCCCCACCCACTTCTTAATGTGTCTTGGACTTTTGAGGTTTCTTCCCTCGCTCCTTTTTCCCAAAGCATTTCCTGAAGCCATAGGCACAACACTTAAAGATGATGAAGCCCACCAACAGCACGATGGCCAGGAGGAAGCCGATGACATCCAAGGAGTGGTACTGGTACCAGGTGAGGTCGTGGGCTGCAGGGCGCAGGTGCGGCGCCCCCTTGTGCCTCATCACGAATTCCACCCAGAACACGGCCAGGTCCAGCGGCTCGATGGGTCGGTCCTTGTGCAGGCTGGAGAGGCGCATGATGTTCTCCTTGTAGCTGAGCACCGAGACAGCGATGTCAATGGCTGGGACACGCAGAGCAATGGGCAACCCTCCCCTGATGCTTGCTCCCAGCTAAGAAGGCTACCAAATTTTCTAAACTTGGTAGGGAAACATGTTTCCATAGTACTCAGAAAAGAAAACACACAGACTTAATAAATGTTCTCTATGAAAGAGGAGGAGGGGAGGGGGAAGAGAAGGAAGAGAGGAACAAGAAAGGGAAAATACAGGCAGTAGTCTTCTTTAGCTTTCCTCTTACCTTTTGTCATAGATGACTTTTTTTAGAGCATCTGTTAAGTCATCAGAAGTCATTTCCAGGACATTCAAGGTCACGCCAGCTCCCCGGGTCTCCATGCGCTTTGCGTTGTCCATCTGATCACCGAACAAGGGCATCAGGACCATGGGGACACCGTTGCATATCCCTTCATAAACGCCGTGGGAGCCAGCATGTGTGATAAATGCCCGGGTTTTCGGGTGACCTGAGAAGCAAAACAGGGAGGGATGCAGGCTGAGTCTTCTAGCCAAACTCAGTGTTATCTCCACGATGCCCTCGCAGAAGCGTGCGAGCAAACCAGACCTCAGATAAAAAGCTAGGTGGGCCATGCTGGCCACGGTCTTGTCGAGCTCAAGGATCCTTCAGATCAGCTATCCCTAAGCCATGGCTTTATTTAACCTGGTCTGACCTACCCATCAAATTCTCCCACCTTACCAAGCAGATCATTTTGGGGTAACCACTTGACAAGTATCGTATTCTTTGCAAGATTTGATGGTGGAGTTCCAGTGTAGCGCCACAGAACCTTGCAGGGACCAAAAGAACATGGTTTAACAAAAGAACATGATATGATTTTTTTTTTAATTTATAACAGCTAGAATGATGAGTTCTCTGGATGAACAGAATGAACCTGCCAGAGCAGGTGGGTCAGGAGTTAGGAAGGCCTTTGGGCTGGCAGCATTCTGCATCTGTCCCCATAGGCTTGGTGACCAGGGTGTGCTTGCTCTGTGAATACACAAAGCCAACAAGCTGTGCTCTTAGAATTTTTTCACTTTTCTGCACTTGCAGGGAAAGTTTAGTTAATAAAGCAACTGGATACAGAACTATACAAGCAGAAATATGTGAAATACATTTGACATCCTAATAAACAGCTTTTTGGACACATTCCACTTAAATACAGGAGGAAACAATATCATGTTTATTTATTTTCACCTGTATTCTCCGTAAACACTTCAGGGTCTCTCAGAGAAAGTGGAACTTCAGAGTGAAGTGGACCATGGTTGAAGAGTAGTGGAGAGTTAAATTTAAAAAAGGGGGGAACAACTTTAGATTAGTAGTTGGGAAGTAGCAGGGAATACCAAATGTAAAGATCCAACTAAGAGAATTAATTTGGATACAGAAAATCTGGGGTTGTAATTCCTATGAAGATAGATACGAATAAGTCATAAAGAGTTTTCTCACCGTTTGAGGTATTCTGCCCAAACCCTCAGCAATGGCCATAGCTTTCTTCTCCGGAATCTCTGAGACCATGGATCCCAAAGAGAAAACCACGATTCCATGTTCTCCAGAAGCATTAACATAAGCTTCAAATTCCTAGAGCCAAAAAAGAGACTTCCAGTTAATCATTTCTCATATTCTTTGGTTATGATATACTTTGAACTCTGAATTAGATATCTTCCTTTTAAGAACATGATTAAGGCTGGGCATGGTTGCACACACCTGCAATCCCAGCACTGGGGAGGCTGAGGCAGGAGGATTGCTGCAAGTTAGAGGTATGCCTTGGCTACAAAGTAAGCTGAAGATCAGCCTGAACTGTGTAGTAAAACCCTGTCTCAACAAGACAAAACAAAACAAACAAAAAGCAAAGCAAAACAAAAACATGATCAAATGTGTATGAAATAATGAAAAAATTACTAATGTGTGAGTTTCTATTGTAGGACGAAATGCCATATGTAAGACCACCAGCCATCCTTTCTTCCTGTAAATTCTGGTTAGCCTGTTATCAGGAAGCTTGAGAATAATCTACTCAATTTACATGCATTAAACACAATACATGCATCCCCTCCTTACTCCTTTCTAAAGGAGGATGGTTCCTTCTTTACAGGGTTACCTGTGAGATTTTTTTGAGATAGCGAATCCAAGTAACATGCTAACTTTCTAGAATAAAAGCAAAGGCATATGCATGTATGTGTGCACACATGCATATATACCCACACGTGTGTACACACACAGACACACAGGCACATGCACACACACGTGCAGCCACACAGCATGGCAGTTCCACTTGGTGGAAACTGAGCAGCAGGTCAGTATATAAATTCCTTCCTTCTGTGCACTGTTAATGACCTAATTAACCCTTCAAAGACTCCCAAATGGTTTTATAGGTCTTCAAAGAATGTTGCGGGCAGAGTAGAGTTTTGCCTACACCTGAGGGTCCCTGGGACATGAAACCCTCAGTGTTAAAATCTGAACTATTCCGGGCAAACCAAGACCTTGAGCACATTACCTGTGACATACAGAACAAACCCAATAAGGCTCAGTATACATGAGCTACTGGAACAGTGACTTCTGCCAGACTCTAACCTGAACAGGGCTGAGATTGCCAAAAGCAACCCAAACACTTCCCCAGCGCACACCCTCTCCTTCCAAACAGGCCACTAGCTCCAGGCCCCAGGAAGTCCTCTGGCCCATCACACCAGTCGTATCCGGCCTAGTCCAGTGGCAGTGAACCTACAGCACACGTGCCCCAGCAGGCTGCCTGTGCCATCGAAAGTTCTAAAAGGTTCGCCATCACCGGCTAGTCCATGGCTCATCTAAATGGTCAGAGGGGGCTGGCTTGTCCCCTCTACCACCACACTACACTTGAAGTCTGCGGTAAGTACACCCTGCTGATGGCTGTTCTGAAGTCCTCCCTCCCTGGGGCCATGCCACACTCCCTTCCCCTTCCCCCTTCATTCACAGCTGGAGCCAAGCTCACGCTAAGTCAGGGCAGAGGCTGAACTACTCTGACCTCTGTTCCTTTAGGCTGCAGTTCATCTCCTATCACGAAGGCAGAGTCAGTTCTCCCTCCCTTGCCTACTCAGTTACTAAGATGTGATCAACACACATCAAACCACACCCCCACTGATACCCGAAGTTCAATAGTAGGATTTAACTAAGTTTAAACAGCAGACAAGTTGATCTACAACGGCAGCAGAGCAACTGGCAGAGATTGCGTTATCTCTGACACCTTTTATGGGCCCCAATAAGGGAGGGCTCCACCCCCTACTTGGTAACTTTCCAATGCCTGTGCCTTGCCTGATTTTGCAGGCTGTGGAAGAGCCAAAGAGTGAGCCAACATGCTGTGTGTAACCTTTGACTCCCCATTTCCTGTCTCCTTCCACAAAAACATGAGATACTTCTCCATCCCTCAAGGCCCAGGAAAGGGCTTTCCACTCCGGTGAGACCTCCCCGTCCAAGATAACAGCTTTAAAATAGAGTCGAAGTTATACCAAGAATTTAGTTTTTGCAGTTCTAAGCTTTGTATTAGAATTTTTTTTTTTCTTCTCAAACATCTTTTGTCTTTCCAGAGTCCGCTGCATGTTACAGACACGCGTCATGGTACTATTTTGTATCCTGAGTCAACCACGCGTCCCTCCATCTTCCCTCCAGCGCTGTGGTCCCACACAGGCGCTCTTTTCCTTGTCCTTTCAGCCTCCGGTCCCCCGGATCTTTCAGTAAGCTAGCTACGCACAGCCTCTGAATCAGTGTTGTACACAAAGACGGTTGCTCACCACCACAAAGAAATGACAAATGACACACCAATCTCTCGGAATTCAATCCTTTTTCTCTCATGTTGTTCTTTTTACTTTCAGACTTACCAAGCACATGTCAAAGCCAATTCATACTTTCTCTAGGGACTCTCTTAATGGAATAAAGATTTTATCTTTATTCTTCCTTTTTGGTGGTGCCAGGGATCAAACCCAGGGGTGCTCTATCAGTAAGTTACATCCTTAGCCCTTTTTATTTTATTTTGAGACAGAAGGATCTTGCTAAGTCACCTTGGCTGGCCTTGAATCTGTGATCATCCTGTCTCAGCCTCCCAAGTACCTGAGATTATGGGTACCTGGTAATTTTTTTTTTTTGTAGTATTGTGAACTAAACCTAAGAGTTTATGAATGCACCTTCCACTAAGATACATCCTCAATCCTTTCTATTTTTTAAAAACATTTTGACACAAGATCTTTATTCTTTTTTAATCATTTTTTTCTTATCTTTGTTCTTGAAGTTCAGAACTTTTACCAAGAGGGTTGGAAATGGGACAATTGAGAACAGAGGATTGGAAGTATAGAGTAGCACTTTTTAACTAACAGAAGTGCAAAGAGAAAATAAACAGTAACTTTCCAAACTGCAAAAGTCAGGGAAAGAGAAAATGGCAAAGTAAAAAAATAAAATAAAATAAATTATAAAGAGTTACAGTCAAATCTAGTTACTGATAAATTCAAAATGAAACTAGTAAAGCAATCTATCTGGCCAGATTAAACACATGAACTCCACGTTGTTCAAAAATTAAAAAAAAAAAACCTCAAAGACAAAGCAGTACTAGGGAGGTACTAGGGAAATATAAACATAAACATTATAGGGTAGAGAGATTAATACTGTAAAAGTGGAAATTCAGATTAAAACACTGAATAAGACAAACAAGGCTACTAAAATTTACACAAATATTTTTACACTAAGCCTGCTTGCAACAAAGTAGTAACCAATTTATACTCTGTGCAATTCACCACATAGACAAATGTATGGGGGGGGCAATATCATTACATCAATAAGTGCTGTAAAGGCAGCAGATAAAATTGAGTGACTTCTCTCATAAACATCCTAAAGTAAAGAAGGAACTAATTTAAATAAAGACAACTTGTCCCAAACACTGGCAAACATAATGCAAAATGATAAAACAAACATCTGTGTCCACTCATCTCAGCAGCCAGACAAGAATCTTTGTTTGCTTAGTGCCAGAATCATTCAACCATTCTCAGAAAATCTAATGAATTCAATAACCCTGATACTTGGCATAAACTTAGAGCAGGAGAATCTAAAAGTTCCTTTATGAGGAAATGACTGCCTGTCAGCTTTTTTAATTTATGAAAAGCAGCCAGGCATGGTGGCATGCCCCTACAATACCAGCACTCTGAAATCTGAGGCAGGAAGTTTTCATGTTTGAACTCACGCTGGACAATTTAGCAAGTTAGAGAGACTTCATCTCAAAAAAATTTTAATGAAAAGTAATATTTTGGCAAGATAGCTAAACAGCGAGTGTTTGGCTGACAATGGAAAGAGTAACACAGCCAATGTGGCAAAACAGACTTAAGAAGAATGAACGAGAAACAGAACAAATATGAAGAGAACTACAAAATATTTTACCTTTGTTGAGAGAATGTTAGAAGTCACCACGAAAAGTCCTGGAATACAAATTCCAATGTTCTTTCATAGAAAACTAGATTAGACAGCTAGTAGAATAAATTGTGGGACCTAAATACCATGAAATACTATTTATCAGTTAAAAAAAACAGACACACTATTCAGAACCAGAGCAATAGCCACAATACATTAATAAGTGACAAAAAGGCATATTTTGCTACCCTCTTTCGTAAAACAAGAGATAAAAATTATACGTTATAAATATTTAAAGCAATAATTTTTAATGCTTGTTTTACAAAATAGGATATATATAGTTGTTTCCAGCACAAAAGTCTCATCACCAATAAAGGATCACTGAATAAATGAACACCCTGTAAAATGTTCCTCCGAGGAAAGTTCTCCCTGAGCCCGCCGTGTGGAGAGGCCTCTCTCATTGCTCTCCATCATCTCTCCTGCCATTTAGAAGAGGGCGTTTACACCAGTTTTGTGCCTACCTCGCATTCGGTAGGGAAACGTTAACACAGTAGCATGTCAGGAAATGAGATCCACTACCTTTCTGCCCAATAGCAAAACCTGCCTGCTGTCTAAGTCACTTAGGAGAACAGGAAGACAGAGGCTGCAGGACCCAGCTCCCTGCTAGGATATCTAGAAACTGAAACTTTAATCAAGACCACATAGGCAACTTCCCTTGCCAGGATCTACAAATGACAACTGTTTCAATAAACTTAAACTTTCAAGCACTTGACTCAACCACGCCACAGGGTATGCCATACGTTTTTGTTCTCTGCAAGGTGCCCCAAACTCAGCACTCTATGATCATGGTATTTAATGCCATGAAGCACAAAGCATAAAATGCCCAAGACGTGCCTTCTCAAAATCTTAGATACAAAGAAAATATTCGGAAAATGATGCATAAACTCAAGCCTAGGAGACTTGTGAAATAAAAATTAACAAAAGAAGTCTCCATATGTTCACTCAGCATATACTTTCCGAGAGTTCCTTCATCTGAAGACTTCCCAAGCTCACATGCATGTAAAAGTTCCATTCAAATACAGACCTGGGAGAGCGGGTTTTGGCGGAGGCAGTTGATCCCACCAATGAAAACCATATTGGGCATAATGGGCTTGGGGTAGTCATTAACAAAGTCATTTCTTAACAGCCAGATAGATGCAGAGGATACAATGTCGTGGATAGTCACGTCTCTCTGAAGGATTTCTGAAGCAAGTGGTTCATAGTCGGAATAAATAAAATGGCATAAGGCTTTCTCTGTCAAGGAAATGAGCACATTCTTCACCCGCTGCAGGAAGGTCATGTGATCTGAGTTCACAGACATAGGCCTAGGCACATAAGACATTGGGTTGGGGCACTGGGTAGCTTCATAGTGCAGGCCACATGGCAATGTATTCAAGAAGAAAACAGCAGGCAGAGCCAGGTACTGGGCCACGATGGCACCACAAGGGAGGAAAGGATCTGTCAACACAACGTCGAAGCTGCTTTCCACCAGGGAGGCCATCAGCTCCTTGTTGTGCAAGAGGTAAGAGCAGCCAGCCAATATCATGGTAGAGTCCTTTTTGATCTTCTTGAATAGTTTGATCACACGCTGCAGGAAAGGCTCATTCCCAGAAAGAAAATGTCGAAGTTCAGCAAAAGTGGCTACCAGGTCCTCCTTACTGAACGGCACAGGGTACCTCTTCAAGGTGAAGGATGGGTCTTCTTTAATATGCAACAAGGCATCAGGCGCCAGGACCACTATTTCATGTCCATTCTGCTGCAGCCGCTGGAGGACCCCAACCATGCTCAGCCAGTGGCTGCCCTCCACTGGGACCACCAACAGCTTTCCAGCATGGGATACCAAGGGCCTGAGAGCACACAGCAGGAGGCCCAGGACAAGCAGACGTGGGACGTGGGATGCTATGGCCATGATGCCTCTGTCTTGGCTCTCCTTCACCAGCTCCCATATATCCAGGGCCAATGTACACACTAAGTTAATGTTTGATTGTGTCACATGACAAGAGCCACTAATCTGCAAGGACGGCAAGAGGTTTACTATTGGAAATGAAGAGGGTGGGTATGGACCGGGTTTCTTAATAGGTTACAATAGACAAGTTGGTTGGAATTCCATCTTCAAATCACACTCTTAAGAACAGAAAACAAAACATCTATAGTACCTTTGAATCCGTTAATATTTAAAGAGATCAAGAAAATATTACAAGAGAGGAAAAAGGACTATAAGGTGACAAAGTAAACTTCTTTTCCAGAAATAAAACACTATTTCTTTTGGAAACATAAGAGCATGCCATTGCAGCTCCCTTTGGACTGTGGAGGTCAAAGCGTTCTCCTCCACAGCTCACTCAGGGCACTGCCTGACCACCTCCATTGAATTTTTGTTGATTTAGCCCACAAATATGTATTGAGTCCCGCAAGGAAAGCAGAGGAACAAAAATGAGAATGAGAACCCATATTTACTGTGTTTATACAATGTACCAAATACTGTCAAGCTCAGCATTCCACAACACATTTTATGTAATTCCTTAGAACTATCCTGTAGAGGCAGATACCATAGTATTTCCCCCATTTTACAAAGCTACTGAGGCCAAGAGAGGCAACAAGTTTTTCCAGAGTCCTGTATTTCCTAAGTGGTAGAGTGCTAGGCCCTAGTTGTCAGTGCCCAGAACCCGTAGTTCTTAGCAATTCTCACAGTGTCTAGTCTATACCAGTACAGAGACTGGTATAAGTCCTTGGTCAAAATTTACAGTGAATTTTAAGTCAGAAAGAAAACTGCAAGTCATTGTCCAATTAACGCAAATGGAGAAAAGGCAGACAAAAAGACTCTGCGATGAAACAGGAGGTTCTCACACAGCACTAGCTGGCGTCTTAGGAGATCAGGGCAGGGTCACCCCCTCCTGAAGAACAGGCAAGCCAAAGTGTAGACAGACACAGTGACTTTACGACTTTCCCAGCATCACACAGAGCTTGGAGCTACTCATCTATTGAATTTATCTATTTATTTATTGTGTGGTGATGGGGATCAACACACGGCCTCGCACATTCTAGGCAGGTGCTCTACCGCTGAGCTACACCCCAGTCCTTGGAATCTTTTTGAGGCTGCTACATAGCTGCATGATTTGGAGCCCCACTCTGCCCCGGATCAAGGAAATACTGTTTCCTAATCTGAATGTCCAGCAATTCACGTCCATCTTTATGAACTATTATGAGAACCACTGCTATGTAATCCAATAAAGCTCCTGCCTTGGAGTCTGAACAAACCTGATACTTAAAACTCAGTGCTAACTTTCTCTTTCACCAAATATTTACGGACATGTGATCCCTACTACGTTCCAGGCACAATGTTAGGGGCAGGTCCAGAAAATCATGTTGGAAATGGCCCCTGCTATAAGAAGAGGTCCAGCAGGCAGAAACAAACCAGACAGTTATAGGGCAGAGTGGGATGTGGTCTGGCAGCTAACGAAACACAGAACAGGGAGCAACTTGGTCTTTGTTGCGGGGCGGCTACTGAAGTAGAGTGGGTGTCTGCAAAAGGTTCCTGGAACCCATAAAGAGAATCTTTCTTAAGTGATAGTTAGAAGTTAATAGGCCCACCACTTGGGATTCTCTTAGCTCCACTGATAAGATCAGAAACAAGGAACTCAGTACCAAAGGAGCAGCATCAACATTCCATTTTCCTGTGGATCCTGAGTGCGACTTCCAGAGGGAAAAAGGCTGTCTTCCTCAAATTTCTGCAGTGTTTTCTTCTATTTTGCCTTCCACCCTCAAATAATTTGCTACTAGATTATACATAAATGCATACCTTCCTCATAAGCAGAGTTTCAGCTCTGGAACCATCAAATCACTTTCACAGACAGTGGACCAACTTCCTTTCTTTTGTTCTAGGTGCCATAACCAAGCAAATGCTGAATCTGGATGATTCTACCATTGCCTCTCAGGCTTAGCTGACATGGTTCTGTTCTAAGGCCCCAGCCTCTGTTCCCTCAACTCCTCCTAGCTGTCCCTCTGGTTCACCCTATTAGCTGTCCCAGCCCTGACCCACCCCAACACCTCTTCTGGCACCTTGGTCAATGCCTTCCTAACGCCACTAAGAAAACTCAGACTCTTCAGCCTTCCCATCAGGACTTCCTGGAATGGACCCCAGTCCTCTGTCCAAGTTTATTGTTCCTCCTTGGTCCTCTCCCCTTTACCCTCCATGCTGGATCACTTGCCCTCACCCACAATTCGTTTTATACCTTCCCTAACTGCTTTGTTAACTGAACTTTACTCGTGATAAGCTTCCTGCTACTACATATTGCAGGCTTTTCAAGTGCCAAGTCCAGGGGTTCAAGTTCAGTCAGTCTGTGTGACATGAACCTGGTAGTTTGTTCTGGTAAGATTCATGCACCCAGTTAGGCCTACTACCCTTCATGATGAAATATGAGAGAGTTCATTAGTTAATTATTTCCCTTTTAGAACTAAGGAACTTTTATTGGGGTGTTGCCTCACAGCTGATCAAAGCAAGGGATATGGTGCCAAAAGAGAATAAGGAGAAAGTGCAGAGAACTCAAATGTCAAGAAATAACAAAAAGAAAATCACAGGCATGATACAGCACTTTTCGTGGGAATAATCACAACATCCCGAGTTTACTCACAGTGCTTTAAAGATGGCCTGCAAGTTTTGATGATGTTGATTTTCTAGTCCAGTGATTCTCATATCGGCTAGGGAACTCTGGGAATCCCAAAGAATTTTTCAGGGTAATTTTACAAAGTCAAAACGATTTCCATAGCAATGATGCTGTCTAACTTTTTCCTTCTCATAACCTCATAAATGTACAGGAGAATCTTCAGAGGCCATGTTGTGATATCACAATAGATTCAAGAAGCAGACACAAGCCTCCAACTTTCTTCTATTCAGCCATACAATAAAGAGATGTGAAAGATACCAAACAACGCCCTCTTCTCATCGAATTTTTTTGAAAAAGTTATTTTCTCCTAACAATATGATTCACATTAGCAGTGAGTTTATTAAATTGACTAATGAATATATCTTTTTAAATTCTGTTTAAATTTCTCCTATGATAGAGATGACAGAATAACACATAAACGAAAATAAATGGATTCTGAGGCCAAAACGTTTGAGAACTGTAGTCCTCGGTAACACACGACTGGTCCTGGGCCCAGGGTCAGTCAAATCCCACTCCTGTCACCCCAGCCTTCCCTCAGGCTGAGGGGAAGGTTGATTGAAAGTTGACACTTAGAGAAACATTTTCTAAGGTAGCAAGAGTCACACTCTTCCCCTCCACACAAGCACTCCCTTTCCTACCCTATTTAGAGTCAACAGCAAGTGTGGAGCGCAGAGAGAGAGGAGCCAACAGGGTGGGCAGAGCCGCAGTGAGCGGAGCTACTTGACACGTCACAGAGCTTCTCCCAGCCCTTAGAGCAATGAATTCTGGGATGGGGTGGCAACCTCTGCTTCAACCAATGAAAAGCCACTACGTCACAAGGGCGTCGCTGTCGAGTGCCTGCGCCCCAGACCCTACACGCGTCCCGCCCCACGGGGCTGCAAGCCAAGCCCCTGGCCCGGCAAGGCTGTCCAACATGGTAGACTACTACGAGGTGCTGGGCGTGCCTCGGCAGGCCTCATCAGAGGCCATCAAGAAGGCGTACCGCAAACTGGCGCTCAAGTGGCACCCAGACAAAAATCCTGACAACAAGGAGGAAGCAGAAAGAAAATTCAAGCAAGTGGCCCAGGCCTACGAGGTATTGTCCGACGCCAAGAAACGTGACGTTTATGACCGCTATGGTGAGGCAGGAGTGCAGGGAGGTGCCAGCGCCGACGGGGCTTCCTTCGATGACCCTTTCGAGTTTGTCTTCACCTTCCGTGACCCAGTGGAGGTCTTCAAGGAGTTCTTCAGGGGCCAGGACCCTTTCTCATTTGACTTCTTGGGAGACCCACTTGAGGATATTTTTGGAGGCCAAAGGAGCTCTCAGAGAAGGAGAAGGTCTGAATCCCTCTTCTCCACCTTTGGTGAATTTCCAATGTTCAGGGGCGATTTTTCTTCCTTTGATACAGAATTTACTTCCTTTGGTTCCCTGGGAAGTGGAGGCCCTTCTTCTTTCTCTATGTCTTGTGGGAGTGGTGGAATAGGCAGCTTCAAGTCCGTGTCGACTTCCACCGAAATAGTTAATGGCAAAAAAATCACTACCAAGAGAATCATTGAGAATGGCCAAGAAAGAGTAGAAGTGGAAGAAGATGGAAAGTTGAAGTCTCTTCTGATAAATGGCAAAGAGCAGTTGCTACGTATCAACACCAAGTAACTCCCCTTGACTTAACACATTTTGAGGAATAGAAGGCCATTTTGTTAAGATGGCAAGTGAAATCTACTTTCGAACAACTGTACTCCCAAATTTTTAAACAATTCATGATAGTGCTTACTTGTTGTTGTTATTGTGATTACACGAATAGAATGTTTTGAAAATATCAGCATGCACTTTGATACATATTACACTTCATCTTGTGGCAGACAAGGATTATTTTGTAATGCTAGGATAAAATATTCACAGCACCTTACATTTTTTCAATTTGTTTGAACTGTGAGCCTGGTAGCTAGCTCTGAAGTGTTTAAATTTTTATACAATTGTGAAAAATGAGTATACTAATAATACTTTTGGCATAAAAAAGCCTTTTTCTTGTTTGTAAATGATAGTGTATTGAGTTAACCATTGTTTAAAGTGTTATAGCTAGGCTCTATAAAAGATGGTAAACCTTGCAGAGTGGAAAGAATTTGTTTCCTAGGTTGCAACGAATTTCCACAATCAGTGAGTGCATAGTTATTCTCTCCAAGTTTTGAAGGCCAGTGGTGTGAAATCCATTTCACTGGCCTGAAAGCAGGGTTATCCAAAGCACGCTCACTCTGAAGGCTGAGGGCAAGATATTTATGTCCAAGCCTCAAGGTTACATGGACTGTTTTCAGCCCCAACTTGGTTCTACAACTGTGGTGGATGGTGGAAATGAAAACACACACACACACACACACACACACACACGCACACAAATGAGCAAATGCTTTTCCCTAAGGTTGTACAGATCTCTCCCAGTACCATATTAGGGACATATACCAAAGTAGCTTGATAAAAGCCAGTGTCACCTGAAATGTCAATTGATGAGGCATTATACAACTATCTGAGAAAATTGCATTGCCACAATTTAAGCCCCACATGATGGCCTTTATGGAGATAATTTATTTGAGATAACCCATCACCAAGTACCCCATTCCTTACTGCCTTTTCTCAAGATTGCATGACATGAAAGGGCAACTGAAATAGGTTAAAAATATAGCAAGTTCTTAATTCTCTGCAGAGAGATAATATGGGCTGAACACATTGTCAGCAAACTACGACTGTGTGCAAATGGTTTTGTATGCCTTTTAAAGCCTTTGAAATCCAGTCTGTATGGTTCCTGCCTATGACAGGAACATGGTGTTCAGCACTGTACCGTAAGAACACGTGGTCTCTTCAATAGTCGCTGAGGTACCTGAACAGATGCTTCCTATATATTAACCATGTAAGAAGTGTTAGAATGAGACACACTACCAGGGCTTCTGAAAAATGAGTTCCTTTACTTGGGCCATGGAGCTCTCACCAGTGAAGATACTCATTGGGTAATTTTCTAGGGTTGAGTTTGCTTCAAAGGAAATTGAGGGGGTGAGCAGTTTTGAGGTGACGTGGCAAGCCTAGGGTGATAGCCATTACATGTGCTGGAAATCACTCTGGATAGACAAAATGGGTGTGTTTTTACACAGCTGGGTAAAAGAAGCTCAGTGGAGAGTGCAGTGATAGGCAGAGAGCCTGGCACACCAAGATCACTGAGGTCTCTAACGGCTCTGGATAATTTCATAGTCAAGAGTCAACACAATCAGTTTTTATATATCTTGGATCAGTTCTGCTGTGAATTTGGTTTTCCTTTTACACACATATAAAGAATTTAACTTGAAGGATTATTAAAATATAAATTTAAAAGTAGCTCAGAATAAAAGCCCAGGCTACTATAGGCCTATATGTGAATATTCATTTTCTATGGAAGGTTTGAATAGATTTAGCAGTATTTCTTCTGTTGCAAAGATGGGCATCTTGAGTCCATTGCAGTGGAGCCATCTGGGAAGTCCCTAGCACATTCCCCAGAGGTGTCACACAGGAGAAGCTGTATCCATGTGGGACCCAAAATGCCTAAACACTGTGGCCATCTCAGCAGGATCCACAGACTCAAAAGCCAAGCACTTCTCTTTGCTGGAGGTGTGAACACAGTTGTTTGGGGTTCCACTTACCCCACACACTGGAAAACATTTGAAAGACACCCTGTGTATTTCACATAACTATTAAAGGATCAATCATCTCTGCCTCTAATGCCATTCTTCTACAACTCTTGGACTTGTGCTTACCTTTCTATGAATTTCTAATTCCATTCTTGTATGGTTTTCTCAATACAGATTTCACCCTTTTCTTTCCCTAATTTCCTTTGAATGCTTTTCGAAAAAACTACAATCACCACTAGTCTAATGGGACTACACCTGGCTAATAATCAGTGGCCTCAGGACTGAATACACTAGCCTGTTCTCTACCTTTATCTGCTCAAAAGTGCATGCCTGGAAGTTAGACTTTCCTGAGGGAACTTATTTTTTGTTCTTAGGCCTGCTTTCTTCTACATAGTGGGTGAGGACACATGTAAAGCCAGGGAGGAAGTTTCATTTTAAGTATCTGTATTTTACAAATTTCAGAGAAATTCTTTACCTTGGTACCTTATGAAAACAAAATTTCTGGAGAACGATTGGGGGAGGGTGCAGTAACAAAGAAACAATAAAGCTGAATGCTTTGAAATCAGAGGAGGAAAATGGATAGTGCAGAAAACGAAATCAGTGACAACTGTGGCTTGTCTAGAAATGCTGCTCTTACAATACTGTGGGGAGAGAGATGGGAAAGGTGAGATGAGAGCCACGGAGCCTGCAGAACAGGAGTCCCTGGATGGCAAGAGGTCTTGAAGAAGAAACCAAAACTTCCAGTGGTTTAATAGAGGGAAACCCACAGGCCTGGAAAAAGAATTTGGGTTTAACTCAGGCATGTTGCCTGGGGTAGGTGAAATGGCCCCCCATAGGTATCCACATCCCAGTTACGGGAGTCTGTGAATGTGTTACACTACATGGCAAAAAGACTCTGCAGATAAAATGAAGGATCTGGACATGTGCAGACTGTCCTGGTGCATGCAGATACAGTCAGTGTCACCACAAGGACTCTTATAATGAAACAGAGACATGGGAGACAGATCTGAACACAGCATGCTATTTCCAAAATAAGGGGGAGGGTTGGAGCTTTAATTTTGTTCCTTTATCAAAGTTACTTAGACTATTCTGAGTCTCGTATTTCTGCAGAAATGTAAGAATCAAAATGTTAATTTTTATGAAAAACGATGTTGGCATTTTGATAAGTGATTGTAAAAAAATAAGGAAAAAGGATAGTTTTTAAAGGGGTGTTATGACTTGTGTCCAGATGTCCCCCAAAGCCTCATGCTGTCATGGGGTGGGCTTTTGAAAGGTGGCTGGATCTAGATTATGATGCTGGGATCAAGGGTGTGTGATTAGTAAATCAGTCCACTGATTTGTTTGGCATAGTTCTGGCCAGGATTAAGGGTACGAGTGCTACACCAATCCTAGGGGTGGTAGCCTGTATAAAATATAAGGGACAGAAAGAGGGCTACTGGTCTCTTTCTGCCCACTTGTCCTGGTCTATTTCTCCTCTGTGATGCCTGTCTGCCACGGAGCCAGCTGACTACAGACTGAAACCTCCACAGACTGTGAGCCAGATAAACACTTCCTGCTTTAACTTTGGCTGTTGAATATTCTGTCTCACCAGTGAGAAAAGTAAGACAAAGGGAAAGGGAAACAAGATTAAGTTCACACTAAATGGGAGGAATAAATCAAGTACATATGTATTGTGTCAGTGTACAGAATTCTTACATGAAACTACCAGATTGATGTTCTAAAAAAAAGAACTTGAACCTTAGAAAGAAACCTTTATACACAGAAACTTTTGAAAGTAGAGACAAGAGTAGCAATACTAGCATCAGAACAAGTGGATTATAAGGCATGGAATTTATGGGTCAAACTAAATATAAAAAATTTAAATGGTTAACCTGCATGTACCAATCTAGATGCTATTGTGTACAAGGCAAAAGTAGAATTACAGATGTAATTTGAGCAATTATCAGGTATATGAAGGGGGAAATATCAGTTATATAAGGCATGCTTTTGAGACAGGACAATGCAATAAAGCTTTTTATGTATAAAAAGTGAAAAGACACAATATACGTGACTCCATAAAATATTTACAAATATTTATAATGTAGTAACTAACAGCTCTATAGGACTTGAGCACTTGAAATGTAAGGCTTCCAAATGAGACATGCTGTGAAAGTAAAATACACTTTAGACTCTGACTTCTACAGAATGCTTAGATCTCCTATAAGCACATCTCCACCCCTTCTCAGACAGGACTGTTACAAACTGTCATAGCAAAACCTACAATTTGCTTATTTGTCTGTCTGTCTGCTGAGTATCTCTAAGCTATGCTTCTCCCTAGTGGCCATTTCACAGCACAATTTCTCTACTTCTGCACATCTGAAGGAAAATTACAACACCAAGAAGACAGTGGTTGCTATACAGACAGTCCTTGTAGATTCACATCATTATTTATGCGGGCATTGGCCAGAGGTATGTATGAGATGGATTGCAGAGAGCCATAACCCCAAAACCTCCCAGAGTGCATGGTTAGATATTAAAAGACAGCCTACACGGTCACAAGTCCAAAGAGGATTAAAACACATGGCCTTAAGGAGTGAAAGCTATAGCCCTCTCTTTCCTATATTCCAACTTACAAATTAGCTTGGCCCTAAGGTCAATCATATAACAGGCCACCCTGACCCTCCCCTGTCCTTTGCCTGTCCCCTACATAAATTCTTGCCTAGCCATCCTTCTGTTGTCCTTTACCTTTGCTTCCTGGTTCTATCAATAAAAAGCCACTGAAGTTTCAGTTCAGGGCTGTTGGCTATGAGACTCTCACATGCTGGAGGGTCTCAGTTAAGGGAAGACCCTCTGCACCTTCCTGGAGTTTGAACATTGACTCTGGAATCTCATTCCTTGGTCTGTGCCATGATCACAAACTGTGAAAATTGTTCCCTGTTCTAGTCCAGATTCTCACTTTCACCTCTGTTCTCAGTGGTAACTGTGAATTTTAGGCATGCTGTGGTGAACACCTCAGTAATTCCCTTACCAGAGACTGGGAGAGATGAAGCAATACACATCTTCAGATGTGCTCTGTGCTCTGTGCCACTGCAGACCTTAAATTTACTTAGATAAACTTAGCTACTGCAGACAAGTTAATAGTTTATCTCACCAAAGACTGCTAAGAGAAGAGATGCACATCTTTGGAGAGCTAAGTAGATAAATAAGCATTTGAAAGTCATTTTAAAAATAATTTCTGCTGGAAGACATTGGTTGAAGGCACCAATACAGACCTGAGAGAGTGGCTTCCTGCTGATACAGTTGATGCCTCCGATGAAAACCATATTGGGCATGACGGGCCTGGGGTATTCGAACACGAAGTCCCATCTGAACAGCCATACGGAAGCATGGCTGAGAACGTCCAGCATAGAAACTTCTCTCTGCAAAAGCTCAGAGGCGATGCTTGCATATGGAGAAAGATTAGCGTGGCAAAGGAACTGTGTACCCAGAGGATACAGCATGTTCTTGACTCTCTGCAGGAAAGTCATGTGGTCGGAGTATGCTGTGAGCCACTGGGGAATATAGGAGGAAGGGTTTGGACACTGTGTAGTCTGGAAGTCCAAGCCACATGGGAAAGCCCGCAGGAAAAACACAGCAGGAATACGCAGATACTCAGCCAGCAGTGGCCCACAAGGATCAACAGGGTCTGTTAAAACCACATCAAAAGCACTGGAATTCAGATGACTGATCAGGGAACTGTCACGCAGCATGTCCCCACAAGCCTTCTCAGAGGCTGATGACAACGTCTTCAAAATTGTGAAAGCTTTAAACAATGTCTTCAGCAAATTCTCTGTTTCAAAAACAAAGTTACTGCTGCTCAAAACGAAGTGATTATATTCTTCCTGAGTATAGGGAAAGGTGTAAGTCTTCAGGGTGAAGAAGTCCTCTCCTTTGACGTACCAACTGACCTCTGGAGCCAGGACCACGGCCTGGTGGCCTCGGGCATGGAGCTGTCTCACGACATTCTTCATGCTGAGCCAGTGGCTGCCCTCTGTGGGTACCACCAGCACCTTCCCAGCCTCAGCCCACGGCGTGACACACACCACGAGCAGCAGCCTCACCAGCCCTCGCAGAGGCGGCTGGAGCACTGTGGCCATGTCCCCGGAAGCCGACAACACTGCTCCATCCAGTTCTTCCCTATTTTATAAGGGAAGGACCTGCAAACAACCGTTTATCTAACCTATGGCGTAAGACTTTCCTTATAAGTGAAGCAGTTGCCAAGAACAACTCATCTAATCTATGGTGTAATAGTTTCCTTATAAGGGAAGGACCTGCAAAGAACTCATCTAACATATGGTATAAGAGTTTCCTTATAAGAGAAGGATCTGCAAAGAACTCATCTAACCTATGGTATGAGTTTCCTTGGGCTAGATATATAGTTTAGTGGGAGAGTACTTGCCTAGCGTGGATAAAGTAAGTCCTAGGTATTATCCCCTACCCTCTGGCATAATTTTAAAAAGTATTAAAGAATCTAATATATAGTGATTCTAAAATGGTTACTGTATCAGTGAGTACTACCGCAGGGCATACACTCATAACCACTGGAGAACTACTCCCTCTTTGAAGTGGGTGACTGTGAGAAGGCGTTGTTTTAATTGTGAACAAAAATGAAAGGGAAAAAAAAACCCAGAAGACTAGGGGAGCAGAACCGTGATTGAGAAAAGTTGGCCTAGCACCAAACATCTGGTGCTACAGCAGGGGATGGAGGGATAGGTGAAAATAAAAATGCAGAGGAAATCCAGAAAACACAAGCAGCACAGATCTCAACATGTTACAGGTGTGCAGTCTCCAGTGCAGATAGTGGACCTAGAATTTGTACAGGACACCACCACCATGGAACTACTTTCCACTTTACAACATATAATTGTGTTACAGTAGCCAGGAGCCACCTTGAGAAGGACCACTCCCTACTTTAGGAGTCAAAAGTCTCTTTTTCCTACCCCTGTGAACCAGCAGCAAGAGTCACGCACTAATCTAGCAAATGTTGACTTTGGGAGCTATTTGCTAAAAAGGAAAGTTTCTGGAGCAATACTACTGAGTTCTGTATGGCCAGAAGTTGATCTGAGATGCTTAAGGAAAAGCAGTCAGTTTCCCTTTAGGACTGTCATCTTGGGAAGCCGGCTACAGGGACTCTAGAGGGATGCGAAGCTGCAAGTCATTTATAGGACATAAGTTTCAGAACACCAGAGTTGGAGGTGGAGGTGGTTGGAGTAGGTGGAGGTTCTGCTCCACCCTCTGGCTTCAGTGTGGACTGTGTGACCCATCGTGTACCCCCATGCAGCCATCACCATCACACAAGGCAGCCACTGGCATAAATTCTGCCCCAAGAGTGCCCTTAAACGTAATTTCCCCCTTCGTTATCTTCATCTCTTCCTTGCTTTTCTTCTCCTTTTTATTTCATCTTTAATTTTTCTTCCTCTCTTCTCTCCTTTGTCAAATCTTTAGTTGAATCTTTCTCATGCCTTCTCTTTTTCCTGCTGTGTTCCCCTTTTGAGAACTGTTCTTTCATCCACTTTTTAAACCTTTAATTTGATCTTTTCCTTCTCTTTATCTTTGTTATTTTTCTCCTTTTTGTATTTTTACTCATTTTTTTACATTGTTGTACTTTAAAACTTCTTATCTGCATTAGCTAGCAAAATTTTAGAGTATTCGATACTATTTTTGTCTATGTTTTCTATTGGTATTGATGACCACAATGGTAAGTGTTTTCAGTTGGTTATTACTGTATTTAAAGACCTGGTTTGTGTGCATGCAGTGATTGTTCCTGCCACTCGTGTTATTTTTTCTGAGTGTTGCTTGAGATTGAGACCAGTGCTGCAAGCACATTGAATTGGTGTATTGCTACTGAGCTCTATGTCCAGCCTAGTTGCAAGAAACTATGCTTTATCCAGTCCCCAGATTAGTGTCAGTTAAATGTTGGTGAATCGAAACAACCAAAAGAAAGAGCACAATGTCATATGAACCAAACCTCTTTCCATAATAACCCCGATATAAATGTTTTGAATTTTCCTACTAAAACACACAGACTACCTAATTAGATTGAAAACCAAGACCTGTTTGTGGTCTAAAATAAACTCATCTACTGGAAAATACATACACACAGTGAAATTGAGAAGATGTAGATGATATTCTAATCAAACGGAATCTAACACCAGGTAGGATTAGCTATATACGTGGTCAAGAAATTAGGCTTCAAGCCAAAATGAGTTAAAAGATACAAAGGTCCATACATATTGATAAAGTGAACAACTCATGAAGAGATAACAGTTCTAAATATTTAGGCACTGAACACAGAAGCATGTAGTTTCATAAAAACAAACACTACACAGAAAGACAGAAGACAGACGGAGACAGAGACAGAAAGAGGGAGAGAGACAGAGAGATCATAATACAGTAATAGTTGGTGGCCTCATTACTCACTCCTCCATAGAGACATCAACCAGGCTTCCCCCTCAAAAAGTCAATAAACATCAGAGTTAAAGGTACACTATAGGTCAAATGGACATAGAGACAATTAGTGCTTTCCACCCAACTGCTATAGAATACAGATTCTTGGGATGTTGAGATGGGAGGATCACATGTTTGAAACCAGCCTGAGAAATTTAGAGAATTAGGAAAACCCTGTCAGAAAAGAGAAAAATAGAAAAGGACTGGGGATATAGATGAATGTGAAAGTCCTAGGTATGATCCCCGGTAATGCACACATACACACACACACACAGACACACACCATTCTTTTCACCAGCTCATGAAAATTTCCCCAACAGATTAAATTGAAATCAATTGAGATAAAATAAGTCTTAATAAATAAAAAAAATGAAATAGCTTCTTATCTCTTAACAGGCAGACCATAATGGAAAAAGAAACAGCACAAATTACACAAACACATAGAGACTGAACGGTACAGCTTGAAAAAAGCAATCAATCTTTCAAGAAATTAGCAGAGAAAACTGTAAATTTCTAGAATCAAATGAAAATGAAAACACAACCAATTAGAACCTGGGAGACAGAGAAAAGTTATAAAAGTTTACACATATAAGTGCCTACATTAGAAAAACAGTGATGTCAAATAAACAACCTAATCATAAAGCATCTCAAGACCTTAGAAAATCAAGAAAAAAATCAAACACAAAATCAGTAAGAGGAAATATACAATGAAGGTGAGAGCTGAAATTAATGACACAAAGACCAATAGAATTCAAAGAATCAATGAAACAAAGGATTGGTTCTTTGAAAAATTAAAACTTGATAAACACTAGCCAATTAACAAAAAGGAAAAAAGGAAAGCCCCAAATAAATGAAACTGGAGACAAAAAGCAGATATTATAACACATATTACTGAAATCCAGAGGACTAGGAAATATTTTGAAAATGTATATGCCAACAAATGAGAATATCTAGAAGAAATGGATAGCGCTCTAGACACACATGACCTACCACCACTAAACTAAGAGGATATTTTAAAAACTAAATCAATAATCAGTAATGTGATTGAAGCAATAATGAAGCCTCTCAACAAAGAAAGACCCATTGGGATGGATTCATTGCTGAATTTTACTAAACTTTTAAAGGAGAACCAATACAATGCTCCTCAAAAAATTCCATGGAAAAGAAAAAGAACACATTGTTTCAAGTGCATTTTATGCAGCCAGTATTATTGCTACCAAAGCTAGATAAAAATATAACAAAGAAAGAAAATTACAGACAAATATCCTTGAGGAATATGCATGTAAATTTCCACCACAAAATACTTGCAAATCTAATCCAATATGACACTTTAAAGACTCTACACCATGATCGAGTTGATCTGATTTCAAGGATGCAAGGCTGACCCAGTATAATAGAAACCAATAAACATAATACATCAGATTAACAGGATTGAGGATAAAGATTACATGATCAATACATGGAGAAAAAGCCTTTGATAAAATTGAACATCCTTTTATGAGAAAAACCCAGACTAAATTAGGTATAAAGGTGACTACATTAACATAATATAGGCTATATATGACAAACTCATAGCCAAATCATATTAAATTGGAAAACACTAATAAAATTTCTTTATAATTACAATGAGACAAGTGTATCATTCTCATCGCTTTTATTCTATACAGGGATGGCAACGTCAGAAAAATCAGAGAACATAAAAAAATAAAAGGGATACAAATAGGAAAGGAAACATTGATGTTACCTTGTTTGCACATATGAATTCTTTACATAAAAGACCCTAAAGAATCCACCAAATGTCTTTTTTTAAAATTTTTTATTTATTTATTCAGGTTTGGGTTTTTTTTTTTGTTTTTTGGGTTTTTTTGGTACTGGGGATCGAACTCACAACCTTGCACTTGCCAGGCAGATGCTTGTGCCGCTGAGCTAAACCCCTGACTCCCAAATGTCTTTTAGTACTGATAAATTTAATAAAGTGAGATGACACAAAATCAACAAGTAAAAATTGGTATCTTTCTGTAAATTATGAATGAACTTGCCAAGCAGGATATCAGGAAAACAATTCCATTCACAATATCCTCAACAATAAAATACCAAAGGATAAACCTAACTAAAAAGAAAGATACCTAAGTGAAAATCATATGATACTGCCAAGTAAAATTGAAGAGTACCAGTTGAAAATGGAAAGAATTCCCATGTTCATGGATTGGGAAAGTTAATGTTGTGAAATGAACACACTATCAAAAGTTATCTGTAAATTTAATCCAATCCTCATCAAAATATGCTACTCACAGCACTGGAATAAAACAATCTTAAAATTCATGTAGAAGCAAAGAAAACGCTGTATAGACAAAGAAATAGTGAACAAAAAGAACAATGCTGAGGTATCACAACACGTGATTGCAAACTATGCTACAGACACTGAAAGAAAAACAGAATAGGATTGACAGAAGTATAGACAAACGGAATAGGATAAAGGACCCAGAAATAAATCCATACATTTGAAGCCATTTGATTCCTGAAAAAGATGTCAAAAATATACATCAGAGAAAGGACAACTTCTTTAACGAATGTTACTGGGAAAACTGGACATTCCATTATAGGAAACTGTAACTCAATCTCTCTTACCCTGTACAAAAATTAACTCAAAATGGATCAAAGATCTTAATAGAAAATATGAAATTTTGAAACTACTAGAGAAAATCATGGGAAGACATCAAGGTATTGGCGTGTGAAATGATTTTCTGAATAGAATCCTCATAACACAATTAACAGCAAGAATTCATAAATGTGATTACATCAAATTAAAAAGCCTCTGCACAATAAAGAAAATAAAAAAGAGAGCTTACAGAATGGCAGGAAATCTTTTCTTGTTGTTGTTCTAACAGAAGATTAATATCTAAGATATATAAAGAACTGAAAAATGTTAACATTAATATGAAAACTAATGCATTCAGCAATAGGGAAAATGAGCTAAAACAGATACTTCTCAAAAGAAGCAATACAAATAAATATATGAAAAACATAGCTATTGGGGAGATGTCAATCAAAACTAAACTAAATCTCACTCCAGCCAGAATGCACAATGGTTAAGAAAACAAAACAAAACAAAAGTGCTGGTGAGGATACAAGAGAAAGAATCCCTTATATACTATTCATGGGAAGGTAAATAACTAGAGCCACTATTATGGTTTGTTTCTAGATGTCCCCCTCAAAACTTCATGCAGTCATAGGTGGGACTTTTTCAGAGGTGGCTGAATCTAGAATGTGTGACTCTTCCATGGTGTAATGCTGGGATAAGTGTGCTAGGAAGAAGGGTGGGTGATTATTAAATCAGTCCACTGATTGGTTTGGCACTGCCCTAATCCCAGTAGCCTGGATACAATATAAAGGACAGAAGGAGGTCTGTTTTGTCTCTTTTTTGCTTCACCACCTTCTGCCCCCACCACAAACTGTTCTCCTCTGTATGCCTGTCTGCCAGGCCACACTGCCTTGGAGTCAGTCAATTATGGGATGAAACCTCTACAAACTTTGAGTTAAATAAACCTTTTTCCCTTTAACTTTCGGTGTCAAGTATTTTGTCTCAGCGACAAGAAAAGTAACTAAGATAGCCACTATGGAAGACAGAATGGAGGTTCTCCCCACCACCCCAAAAATTAAAAACAGAACTTCTGTATCATCCAGATATACCACCCTTGGATATCTAAAGACATGAAAGCTAACATACTGTAGAGATACTTGCATACCCATGTTTAGTGTGAAATTATTCACAATATTCAAGTTATGGAAAGACACTAGATCTTATCAATGGATGGAAAGATAAAGAAAGAAAATGTAGTAAATATACGCAATGGGGTATTCTTAAACCATACAGCAGAAAAAAATCGTGTCATTGCAGAAAAATTGATGGAACTGGAGATCATATTGGGTGAAACCAATTGAATTCAGAAAGACAGCTATTCCATGTTTTCTCTCATATGTAGTATCTGGGTGGGGAAATGAGATGAAAGTAGGAGACAGAATACTGCTGGGGGGAAAAGTTAAGAGTGTGACAGGACAAAGGGAGGAAAGGATAATAGAGAAGGTGGACATAATCAAAGCATGCTATATCCATGCATACAAATGTCATAGTGAAACTGGGTGTGGTGGCACATGCATGTCATTCCAGCATTCTGAGAGGGGGAGGCAGGAGGATCTCAAGTGTGAACCCAGTTTGGGCAAATAAGTGACTTAATGAGATTCTGTCTCAAAAAGAAAAAGACTGGGCATGCAGCTCAATGCAGAGGCCCTGGATATGATTCCCAGAACTGCAAGAACAAACCAAAACAATACAAAAGACGACCATTATTTTGTACAATTTCCAAAAGGGAAAAAGAGTTGCTGCTATCTAAATCACCCACGGCCAACAACAGCCTCAGGAACGACACATAATGTGTTCAGAGACCATCTTGCTGGAATGGGCTGTCCACCTCAGGCTCAGAGGAGTCACAGTTGGCCATCAGTTTGGTCCTGTATGAATTTCTTTTCTGAATACCGAAGGCTCAACTTTTCTACAAGGTGTTTAAAGACCAGGGAGAGCATTCATTTGGCCTTTGCTACACCCTGAGGTTTGTGATCAGGCTTTCCTCCTAGATCCCTGCCAGACCTGTGTCCCGACAGTGTTGGAATACTCCAGAACACCATGGGCTACCGAACTCATGTTCCAGCTGCAAGATGCAGAAAGCCAATGTGTGCTCCTA
>RJWM01025998.1:0-28613 GCA_004363535.1 Dasyprocta punctata | reverse complement strand
TAGATGCAGAGAGCGTGGGATATTTCACAACAGCAAAATGGGGCGTGTGGTGGATGCATGTGTGGCTGGGCTCTCTCTGAAAGCCTCCGCACCGCCTCTGTCCTGGTTGGCCTTGGCAGAGGAACCTTGGCAAAAGCACAAAGGCTGCGCTTTGGCTGGGCTCAGAGGACCAACCTCATGTGAGTCTTCCTGGTCACTGGCTGGCCAGAGAATGAGAGGCCATCTTGTCCCAGAGTCACCCAGGGACCATCCACTGGATAGCCAATGGCCACCTGAGGTTCCTGTCTCATGCAGAGGACTGAGGCAGAGCCAGCACCCACACGCCTTGCCAAGCACTGACCAGCCCACCTGCAGGCCCTCCATGGCCTCCTGGGGACACTGTGGGACTGCTCCGTCAGACCTGCTGCAAACTGCATGCTCAGAAGGTGAGCAAGTGACCATGTTTGCAGCAGCACCTGGAATTTTCTGGGGCTCTTGGTTGGCCTCCTATAGTGACACAACATGGCTTCTACTTGCAGATGATTGAAAGTGACCCAGTAGTTAATGAGGCGATTATCGTTGACATTGTAGGCAGAGCATGGCTTGACCGTGCTGGACACAGGCGGATGAGGGCAGAGCTCAGACCCTGGGGAGAGAAACGGGGGTGAAAGGCAAGCAGAGGGCCAAAACCAAGCTCACCTAGGCCAGGATAGTGGTGTCGGTCAGGCCCGGAGCTTGTTGAGCAAGGGTAAGCAGCAGCCTTCGCCCAGACGTGCAGGCACTGCCAGTCTGGGTGGGTTCAGACAGCACTCCAGGCAAGGGACGCCATGTGACCGGGGTGTTCGTGAGAAACAACCTGACTGTGTGAGTGGGGGTGGACACAGGGGGACCGGCGAGAAAGCCAAGCCATCTTCCAGGCAGGAGCTGATGGCTTGAACAAGCTGGCGTCCCTGGAGGTGGCCAGACGAGAAAGGACATGCCAAGCCGGACAAGCAGGATGCGTTGACAGATTGGGGGGGCTGCTCATTCCCAGTGTCAAGGCTGGGCTCTGAATGCACCGCTGATTGCTGAATAAACAAATCATTCCTGCCCGGTTCCTCACCGCCCTGGAGGCCACCCTGACGTTCCAGATGCTGCCAGCCCTAGGCCCAGCATCCTGTGCCCCGTGTCACTCAGAGGAATGCTGTCCTGTCTGTCCTCGATGCTGTCCCCTGCCTGCCAGGCCTTTCCACTCGGAGGTCCCTGTACGCCTGTGGTCCCTCCACAGATGCACATCGTGAAACCATAGAGATTTCTGGAGAAGCTGCGCGGGCATGTGCATGGGTGAGCGGGGCCCCTGGGGGCTGTCCTGGACATGAAGTTTTACTGCCCATCAAAGAGGCGGCCATATCCTCATCTCTCTGCTCCCCCATGAGCTGTCGTCACTGTTGGCTCTTGATATCCAGTGCTTGAGTCACTGAAATTACCCTTGGTTGTTTATTCCTTTTTGTGGAGGCAAAAGCAGAGTAACAGGTCCAAAAGCCCCCAGGGAGGGGACAGAGAGGAATCGAAGCCACAGCCAGGCACAGAGAGAGCTGGGGTCTCACCAGTGCTGGCTGAATATCGTTGGCCCTTGTAGTGCAACCCTCCAAGGGCTCCCAAGAACAGAGCCTGCTGCAGTAGCGGTAGTAGTGGTATTGAAGCAGTGTGCCAGAGCCCGAGAGCTGAGCCTGAAGCACGGACTTGTCCAGAGTCCCCCGAGCAGGTTTGCACCAAGGCCCTTACATCTCACCTAGTCCTCCAAGTGCATGCATGCAGGGGCAGCCCCTGGCTATGCTCCCCGCTCAGGGTTCACCAAGGGAGACCTGGGCCGGCTGCTGGGAGCCCAGTCTCGGCCTCGTTCCCTCATTCCCAGGGCTGTCTGCTGGGGAGACGCACACCCGTGACCCTCGGGGTCTTTGCTGTCGCACTGCACATTGGCACCCACAGTTAAGATTATCATTTTACTGCCTGTTTGGAAGAGGAAAGCAGCATGAATCCAATGAAGTTTCTTGACATTCACAAGAATCATCATATCTGGGCACGAAGGCTGGCAGGAAATAAGCTGGGCAGTTGAAATTATTTCGAGCAGCCTAATAGTAAATAAATGTCCCTCAGTTGAGAGACGGAGACTGCGGGACAGTGCAGTCCCTGGCGGGAAGCCGTCTGGAAGGTGTCCGTCACCAGGCAGGAGGGGTGGGATGAGAGACAGGCCCAAGGCCAGGCCAAGGGCCCGTGCACCTCGGAGCTGCCGAGCGTTTCCAGGGCACACCGCAAACAGGGTGAGGACTGTCAGGGGCTCGGGGTGACCTTGGCTTCCAACCCGAGAAGCTGCCAGCAGTGTCGCTCCCTTGAGTCTAAACCACTGGTCCTGCTGCCCCCCAGCTGGCCGGCCAGCTCACTCCTGAAGTGGGACACACAACTGTTTGGTCTTTGATTGCTAAGTGATGCCAAGGAGAAAAAGTCAGGCCAGGTTTTGACTGTGGGTTTGAGAGGGAGCCCTTCACAGGGTCAGAGGTGGCTTCCGGTCAGAGGCTAGCTTGGGAATGTATGCCTCCCTCCCCCTGGCTCTGCCGCCTGCCTCCTTGAAGACAGGGTCCTGACTGGACCTGTGTGGGGGTGACAAACCCCTCCGTCAAGCCTGGGCTCCGAGCAGGCTGAAGAGCAGCGCATCGTGCTGGGTGGTAACCAGGGGAGTGAGTGCTCCCCGGAGCGCTGAGTTTATTCACTTTTGATGAGCTATGCGCATGGCCAAGGGCAGCCAGGCTGTCTGATGGGGCACCAGGGTCACATAACGGTAGATTTGTCTCTGACCTTTGCGTGTCTGCAGGCGGGCGGGTGGCCACCACGTGCAGTTAGAGTCCTCCCCGCACCGTGCCGCAGGACTCCGCCTAGCAATGCTGGCTGATGCGGAACCCAGAGAACTCGCAGTGCCGGGTGCTGGGGAGCCCCGTGCACAGTCAGCTCGAGTGCTGCAGGGCGGGGCCAGAGCAGGGAGACCGAGCAACTTCCCGTCTTCCCCCAGGTCCCCAGCCGGCTGAGATGGACACTGGGACCTAGGGACCACTGTGTTTTCCAAAACCGCAGAGGGCAAATAGAAACTGTAATAAGGAGAGGGAAAGAAAGTGCTCAAAATTTAAAAGCAGCTGGGATAGGGCAAAGGAGAAGAGGAAGAAAGGAAAAGATTGTATGTTTGTAGATGTATACATAGAACTGTGTGTATGTATAAGTATGCAAAATAGGTAACTATACTACTAATTCTCTGTTAGCTCATCAGAAAGAATAGTTCGTGTTGTCATTTTTTGATTATCTGATCATTTTTTATGCCTAGATCTCATAACTTGAACAACTACTTCTAAGATAACAATATGTAATATATTGACTAGTATTGATTTCTTACTTTTTTTTTTTAAATTCTGTATTACTTCTACCTTTTTTTCTGTTTGGCTTTTTAAAATTAAAAAGAAAAAACTGCATAGGACAAAGTCTGGGAGCCCTGTCTCAACCCACCGCGGGCAGACGAGGTCACTGCCGCCTCCCTCCCGGGGACACCGTTCCTCAGACCCCTCCCGAGGAAAGTGGCATAGTTGTTGCCATGCAGGACTCGCAGCCACCGCACCCACTCCCAGCGGTACCTGCACAGAGCTAGGAGACAGTGGGGCGGGTGTTCCATGGGGTTCCCCACCCAGGGAGGCCCCAAGCAGGAGCAGGGCTCTCGGGGTGCCAGCATACCTGCCCCAGGCCTGCCCTCAGGAGCAACATTCTCAGCATTAAAGGTAACAAATGACCAGGACACATCATGGCCACATGTGCCAGGGAGGGCGTTTACAGCATTTGGGAATACAGAGGACAGGTCTCCCCCAAAGCCGTGTGACTGGAGACCTGGAGAACTGAAAGTAGCCAGCTGCAGGGTGGACAACCGTGCGGGCACCCCACACCAAGTACGTCAGTCATGCAAAGGCCCCACACAGGACAAGGTTTGGCACGTCCTGGCACAACCTAGTGACCAGTGTGGCGGGAGAGCTCGGGAGAACCACAGCTGAGTGGGGCAGTGGGCAGCCCTGGCCACAGGGGACACTGGAGGCCACACTGGAAACTTCAGGTTTATTCTAAAACGAATGAGGAGCCGCTGAGGCTCTCAGTAAGAGGGCGGAGTGTGGGTTTGATTGGAACTTGGACAGCCTGTGTGGTAGCTCCAATTTCAAGCCCAGAGGAATTGAAGAGAGGGAGGAGAACTGAGGAAGCTGCCTCCACTCCCTGTCAGAAAGCTCTTCCGTGCATAATGCTCCTGGAGAGAAGCTCTTACCTGAAATTTGAATCTACCGCTGAGCCAAAGTGATCGGTTTTTCCTTTAAGTGTTCCTCCTCTCACACGGCAATAGAGTGTCCTCCCTCTCTCTCTCTTCCCCTCTCAAGCTCAAAAGGCTTTAATGAAAATAACTTCTGGCAGCTGTGTTTATGAGAGACTGATGAGGGGTGGATGTGACATTTCAGTATAAATAAAATGAGTAAGCCTGTGCAGGACAGCTCCAGGAGCCAGGCAGGCATGCAGGTTCCAGCTCTCTGGTCACCGGCCAGCCTGCGCTGTGAGGGCAAGGATGAGCCAGGCCATGGACACCCGGGTGGTCTGGACTGGCCACACGGCCACACCCATCCCCCATCCAGCGTGAGCCAACCTCAGAAGAATAAGGAATGTGGGCCCCCAAAGGCAATGCTGGCAGGGGGCGGGTATGAGCAGGGCTCTACTGGCACAGGCAATAAAATACAGTCAAAGTAGCCTAACGGGGAGGCTTTCACATCAACATCAGAGAAATGCAACTCTCGGAATAGCCAGAGCTGGTGCTTGGAGGACACCATCAGGAAGCCCTCACTGCTTCTCCCTGATTCTGCTTGAGCAGGTCCCCACCCCCATGCTGGTCCCCAGAAGCTCGTGGCTTCTTTAGTTCAGCCTCCCTAGCATAAAAAGAAAGACCTTTCCTTCCCCCACAGTTCCAGGAAAATACTGAGAATGATTCTCCTCCAACCCAGCCCCACCCCTCGTCATCAGGGATCAAGGGAAGGGACGGGAACCATGAGGAAGCTGGGGGATGATTCTGACTGCTGGTGTGGGGAAGAGAGTGGACGGGGGTCTGGGTCTTCAGGAGAAAGGCCACAAACAGGTTTGGCTGCATCTCAGCTCTACAGCCCTCTCCACCAGAAGAGGGGCTTCTAGGAGGTGACACTGAGGAAAATGGACTTAGAAATCCTGTGAGTGTCCAGAGTTAAGCTCTGGTCCCTGCCCTTAGGCGATAACATATTCATATCAACCCCTGTGCGCCATCAGCACCCAAGTGCATGGGATGGATGGATGGATGGATGATGGATATAAGAAGGGAGGGAGACTAGGACAGTGGGAAGATGGATGGGTGGATGATGGATAGATAGATGTGGGCATAGGAGAAAGGGATAGTAAGAGAGTGGATAGATGGGTGGTGGGTGGGTAGATGGATGGGTGGGTGGGTAGATGGATGGGTGGGTGGGTAGATGGATGGGTGGGTGGGTAGATGCATGGGTGGGTGGGTAGATGCATGGGTGGGTGGGTAGATGGATGATGGGTTGATGGATGATGGATGTGAGGAGGGAAGGATAGTAGGAAAGTGGATAGATAGGTGATGGATGGACATGTGGATGGATAATGGATTCTAGCTGACTACCTGCATGGGTAGATAAAAGGACAGTGAATCTACAGATGGATGGAATATCCCTCCTATGGCTTACCCATGCTCCACACATGGTAGAAATGTGTATCAATGTGTGTCAGACACTATCCCTGTCCTGGAGGCTCCAAGATCAATTAAGCAAAGCCCATTCCATGAAGGAGCCCTGCACGAAGTCAGACACACAGACCCCGATTCTATGTTGCTTGAGGGCGTGGAGTAATGGGGCTCGGGGAAAACTGAGTCAAGGTGGAGTGAGTGAATGGAGAGACATCCTTAAGCAAGCAACCCTGAGACCATGCCAGTGGGAAGCTCCGAGCCGGTGGGCTCTTGGGTGGGCAGCAGAGCCACTTGTAGTGTGGGCAGCTCTGGGAGCCACTTTGAGTAACTAGCAAGGAATAGAAAATTGGTTGAAAGGAATCAAGAAGACTGTGAGGCCATCCTGAGAACCTGGCGGGGCTGATACCACCCCAAGCCCTGTCCCACCAGGCTGGGCTGTGTCACCATCAGGCACTTCACTGAATTGTGGGTGAGGTTGAGAAGGGAATCCAGGAAGTGCAGAGGTGGGGCAGATAAGGAGGCCAAGGAGTGAATGTGTGGTCATCTTTGCACCTGGAAGGGCAGGGATGACTCTGGAAAAGTCTGAGGGCTCAAGAGCAAGCAGAGATAAGACAAGGGGCAGCACAACAGCTTCAGAAAGGGGCTGGGGCCCAGAGTGTGTGTCTAAGTGCTTGAACCTGAAATGAAGATCACATGCTTCATCCCAGACAAGGAGCTTCCTGTTTGGGGCATCTGTGGGAGCAAGAAAGAACCAAGATGGGGCTCAGCACTGTACCCAGACACTGCCATTCTGAGAAGGCAGGTGTGTGGGCAGGTGACAGGCCATAGGAAGCCCGCTTCCTGTTCCCAGAAATCTCCAAATGTGTAGACTCACATGGGCAGCAGGGACTCTGAAGTATGATCGAAGGTCTCAAAATGAAGACATTGTCCTGGGTTACTGGAGTGGGTATTGAAGCAGTCACAAGCACCTTTTAAGAAAGGAGGCGGCAGGAGTGCACCAGTCAGTAAAGAGATGTGGGGGCAGGGGGAGAGGAGAGAGACAGAGGGCTGGAGGGAGAGAGAAGGGGTGCCGGGAGATGCTGGGGGGTCGGTCGGGAGCCGTGGAAGTCAGGCCGCCTCTGGAAACTGCACACCGGGAAATGAGTTCTCCCCAGAGCCTCAGCATGCAGGCAGCCCTGACACCCCTTGATTTCAGCCCAGGGAGGCCCGAGCTGACATCCAACCTCCAGAGAGGAAGATGCCAGCTCTGCGAACCCACAGGTTGGTGGCCATCTGGGAGGGCAGCTGTAGGAGGCTTTGGGGCCCCTCGGCACAGCCGCAGCTCCAGCTGAACGCTCACCTGGCTGGGACACGGGTGCCAGCCCTGCACCGGTGCCCCTGCCTTGAGCCATCTCTCACTGTCTCCTTCTGGAAACCCCACGGCGATGGCCGACACACAATGACCCTAATCGCTGTCGCGCGAGCTGCGAGATTCCACGCGCACTTTGGCCTTCACCTCGTGTACCTGGCAAGAAAAGAGGCCGTTAAGGAGACTGGCAATCCTCACCTCCAATGAAGGGTCAGAGATGGTATCCCGCGTGACATCGACATCTTTGTTAGGGTCTCATTAGCGGAGAACACACGGCCCGGGCCATGGGACCCTGCTCGCCAGTGCTCGCCTGTGCCACCAGCCACCCGACCACGCATGGGCTGGGGAGGGCCTGCCAGTGAGCGCCGGGGTCATTAGTTTGATTCCACATGTCTCAGGTTCATGGTGCTTCCAGGTGACATCGTGAGATAAATTCAAAATGGGTTATGGAGATGCCCACAGAGCAAATAACACGCTCAAATTACCCTGCTGCTAAGGGGAAAATAAAAATCACATCCCTCTCCTAGACAATATGACAAAATGAGACAGAGGTTGGCAGAAACGTCCTTCAGCAAATTAAGGTCCCTGCCTTTGGTGTCACGTGAACATCCCTTCAACGGGCACCTCTTAGAAGGTTACATTTTTCAAGCTTAGCTTATATTTTAATAGAAACAACTGAAACCCTCAAACACTCGAAGAGCCTGATCTGGGGACTGCTGTTCATGACACTGGGGAGGCCTGGCTGTTTCTGGGGTGTGTGTCGCCTCACTGTCTGGTTTCCCGCTAAGGCCACAAGCTGCTCAGCAAATATGCCCCAGGCCCACGAGACAGGCTACACCAGCATGAGAGGCATGGGAAGGCCAAGACACACACGCGCACACACACACACACACACACTCCCCTTCTCAAGGTCCAGCAGGGGCAGAGTGGGCAGTGGGGTGTGTAGAAGGAGGTGGAGGTGGAGGTGCAGGAGGTGAGAGAATAACACCATTGTCCTGGTTGGAGGTCCAGATGCACCAGGATTTTGAGGACCTTGGAGGCCAAAGCTGACACATGAGAACGCATGTGCCAACTCACAGGGGGCAGGAGAAGCGACCCCCACACACACACCCCGGACACGGGACTCAGCAGAGGGGAGCACTCAGGCCGTCTTGCTGGCACTGTCTTGTAGAAATGGCACACACACCACCTCTGTCTTCGTAAATCCTCTAGGAACCACATTTAAAAAGTAAAAATAAACAAGTGCAGTCAATTTGAGTAGCACCATTTATTTAACACAGCATATCCAAAATGCTATTTCAACGTGCAGTTGACATGAAACATTGTCCGTGAGCAGTTTTATGCTGTCATTCTGGGTGAAGCTTCCCAAGGCCAGTGAGTATTTTCCAGTAGGCCGCTCACTGTTCATGCAGCTCAGTTATGATGGGGCACATTTCAAGTGCTCCGTGGCCCAGTGTGGCAAGAAGGACAGAGCTGCCCTGCACCCTAGATCACGGTCATTGGCACGCTGAGGTCCTCAAGCCAAATCTGGCCCCCTGCCTGTTTATATAAACAAAGTTTTATCGACACACTGCCATACCATTTATTAGCTATTTCTGTGGCTGCATTTGCACTGCCATGGGCCAGCTGAGCAGTTCCAAGAGGGGCCTCACAGCCACTAAGCCTGAAGAAGTCACTGTGAAAAACACTTGCTGGCACCTACTCCAGATGGAAATCAAGGGTCTCCATTGTCAGGGCCAGGGGAGTACTGCAGAGGGCTCTGGGTGGCAGTGACATACCACGGTCTTTGTGGCAAGAAGCACCCCCTCCCCACTGCTGGGTAGACACTCTGGGGCGGGGGGAGACCAGCTCTGGCAGAGGGCCTGGGTGCCACAACCCATGCGGCTCCTGAGGCTCTTGGGGTGAAGGACCGTGAGAGGATGAGAAAAATAAAGAAAAGAAAAAGCTGGGGTCAGGTGGTGGAGCCCTTACTCTCCTCATGGGAGGAAAGGTACTGCTCAACCAATGCTGCCTGTTTATTTATATACCGGGAAGGATGATGTCAATTTCAGCCCCTCTGCCCAGCAACCCACTGCTTGGATTGTCTAGGAGCTTGGTGTTTTCTGGGCTGTAGCAACTTTTTCACCTGGTTGACCTGGGTGCTCTTTGCTACTTTGGTGGGGTCATGTCTGGGTCACGCCCTAGGTCAATTTCCAGCTTCAATGGCTCCCAACACCTGGGCAGCATTGTGTCCCACTGGGGGTGGGGGTGGGGAGTGACCATCCAATGGGGGCTGGTGGTGAACGGTGCCCTGCCTGGAGTCCCACCACACACTGGGGCCCAGCCCTGCCTCCCTCCTGAGCAGGAAGCCTGCACACCCCGCTCCCGTCTGCACTGCCTGATTGGCCCCTGCGGGCTTCTCAGGAGTAACAGAGCATGTAATTGTGCAGTCGGAAGCGAGCCTGGGCGATGACCGAGTGTGGGATGGAGTCTGAGACTTAATTCCAGGTTGTCGGCACAGGGCTGCCCCCACACGCGCACGTGCGGCTTCCCCAGCACGCCCATTAACATTCACAGGATGTCAGAAGATCGGCTGTAATTGACTCAAGTCCATTTGCCTGCCACAAAGAGGATCTTTGTAAAGCTCAGATTGGGAAATGAATAGTGCTATTGACTACAGTGACCCCAGGGAGATCGCTTTGCGCTAGCATCTCCCTTTTCCTATCTGATTCGAGTCTTTGGAGGGTCCACCTGTACCTGCAAAATAGTTGTATGGTGGGGGTGGGGCTGGAGGTGGTTGAATCCTGGGGACCCCTCCCCCTAAAGTCAGCCCCTTTCAGAGAAGGGCAGTATGGGGACAGGTATCTGGGAGACCCGAAAACTGTCTGCTCTGCTTGGAGGCGAGGGTGAGGCTGCTCCTCCAGTCTGAGCACACGGTGTGTGTCTGGCATTGGCACGGCTCCCTTGTACCTGCCCTGAGTGAACAGCCCCAGTCCACCCCTTGGGGAGCTTACGAATGGGACAGGGGATGAACCTCCATGGAATACAAATGCACACAATGTTGAATGCTGGTGATGGCATTTTTGATGGAAAAGGTGAACATGGAATCAAGGGCGAAGCTTGGGAGTGAAGGGGGTCGATTGTAGTTTTCAGAGGGGAAGTGAGGAGGGGCTGGTGGGGGGACAGCTGAGAAAGCCTGGGAGGGGGCTGGGCTCTGCCTGGGGTGCAGAGAGGGCGGGTGGAGTGTGTCTGCAGAGGGCCTGGTCACCCTGTGCGGGGTGGGGGGGCAGTCTTGAAGCTGCTGTCCCTGGGCATGGGCGTCCTGTGGCTGCAGGTCTGTAGGGCTGTGGGACAGAGCAAGAGCAGAGCCCTCGCCTCCATGCCATCCGGGGCGGAGGGCAGAGTCCTGTGCAGACTCAGTTACGGGAAGGGGCACAAAACCCGCTGGAGCTGACAGCCCGCATGCAATACATTAGCAGCACCATTTGCACGCAGCAAATGTGCTAAATGAGCAGCGCCAGCTCTCCCTCCCTTCTTCATCAGGACCTTCCAGCCGCATCCACCTGACAACGCTCAGCTCACTGAGTTTTTGTTAATGTGTTATCGTTGGTGTTAATGTATAGACTTGGGAAAAAATACCACCGTCTTTTAAAAAAAAAATCAACAGCACTTCACACTTCAGACTTCAGGCTGCCTCCTCCCTCCGGCAGGCCGGGCTGCGTGGGTCCAGGTTCATGGGGTTAGCGTCATGGCTGCAAATGACAGCAGGGCAGAGCGGGGAGAGAGGCCCGTCCAGCCTGGGACAGCGGGATGGACACTGCACAGCCCACCCACGAGGGGTGGGTGCAAGGACGAGGAGAGAAACGGACACGCGTGCGTGACAGATGGGAACATACATGACAGATACATAGATAGAGTCATAATTTTCTGGAGAAGGTCACTGACTGATCAGTTCAGAGTCCTCACAGGAGAGCTATAAACAAGGTCACAGATATTAAGTGGAGTGGAACCTGGTGGACACCCAGTCCGCTGTCGCCAGAGAGACCATGGCAGCCATGCAGTTGTCTGACCTCCAACTGGACAATTTAAAACCATGGGCCAAAGTTCTGGGGACCTGGTGTCTGAGTTAAAGGCGTCATCAGGGTCAGGTGTTTAGGGGGTTTTGAGGGCGAGTCCATTCCAGGGCTCCCTCTGCCCCCTGGGGCCCTGAGACCCCTGGAGTCCCTCACTTGCAGGAGTGCCACCCTCCTCCTCTTCCAGCAGCTTCTACAGGGCCGAGGGGAAGGGAAGCACACAGAGCAGCCTGGGAAGGGCGTCCATGGCTCACATCTCAAAAGTGACTCGAGGGTGGATTTTTAAAGTTTGAGAGTCAAGACCCAGTGAGTCTTGGCCCTTCCCTGGCTGTTCCTGGGGTCACGATAGCCAGGTGTTGGGTGTTGGGGCTCCTGTCTGTCCCAGGGCAAGGGGCGGCCTTGGCAGGGGCCTGTGCCCTGCTTCGCCGAGAGCTGTCCTCATCCAGTACCATCCCGTTCCCCACACGGCAAGAGTAGGAGGTGGGATTCTTCCTCCTCCCCTTCACTTCCACCCACTTCTTCCGGGAAGCGAATGAGCCGGGCAGCGAGGGAAGCAGCCTTTCTGCTGCACATTCAGTCGTGCGGTGCACTCCTTCCGAGCCTCCCGACAGCGTGACCGAGGCGAGTGCAGCCCTCTCACACCACCAGACCCTTCCCGTGAGGGGCGCACAGCCACCGCCCAGCCCGCCCGCCGTCGAATGCGGGACGCAGTTCCGCCTGACTCACCTGCAGGTTGTATACAGCACCTCATGGGCAAGAAGCTTTCTGCAGGGGTTGCTGTGAATTTTCTCCTTTGTCCAAATCCTACAGAATACTCTCTGAATTGGTAAGATTTTCTGCCCTGAATAAAAATGACCCAAAGGGCAACAAAAACACTTTAGCCAGCTCTCGGAGCTTCCCGTGTGTGCCCTGGAAGGAACCTGACGGATCCCAAGTGCTCATTCGAGAGCTGGGAGAAGGCGGGGCCTCACCTATACACAGGAAGAGTCGGGTGCTCCCTAGAGAAAGCCCAGTGCTCCCACCCAGGTACCAGGCTGCCTCGCAGAACCCAGGCAGGACAGTCAGGGGCTCGGTGACCAGGAAGGACTCACCGTAGCCTGTGAAAGATGGTCTCCGGCTGGGTCAGCTGACGCCTCTGGCTTCCTAACCAGGGAGAGGCAAGGGGGTGTGCTCTGATGTTGTTTAAGGGGGTGTGTGGGGTGTGTTCTGCAGCAAGTAGGCTGAACAGAAAATAATGAGATGTTGCAGCCCAGGGCTATGAGCTTGCATCGGCTGCCAGAGACCCCAAGGAGATTCAGGCAGGCAACGCAGGAAGGGGCCTGCTGGGTTTCAGCCACTAGAAGAGAACCCGCGGTTTCAGCACTCCTTGTCAATACCTCTTGTTGAGCACCTACCTCCGTTCCAGATCCTGCATCTGGAAAAGTCCCTGTGTATCAGACAAAGCCACTGTCGGTGGGCATAGGGAGATGATGGATAGATGGACGGACAGATGGATAGATGAATGGATGGACGGACGGATGGGTGGATGAATGGGTGGGTGGAAGAGTGGTAAAGGAGAGTTGAGGCATTGAAGGTTCATTAATGATAAAACAAAAACTGGACGAAGCATGGATTTCGCCTCCCACCCCGGGGAATGCCCGATATTTCTGGCTTAGTGAAGAAAATCTTGAAAAATCCCAGATAATTCTAATCTGCAGAACTCTGTATTCCTCTCAGATTTGTAGATTTATGTTGTATGTTATGGGAATTTTTTTGGGGGGAGTAGTACACCCATAAACGAATCTCCCAAAAATGGATATAAAAGGCTCACCCTCCTGGTACTCCCTTTCTTTGGGAGACCGCATCCAGCGAAACGATGTGTGAGAACAGATTGTGAATGGTTCTCTCTTGGCTGGTTTTTTTTTTTCTTGAGTCCAGCACCTTTTTATAAAGCTGAAAATGACAGACTAGAGTCTATTAAAATAAATATAAAGTAACCATGTCATTCAGGGCTGGCAACAGAAACGCCATTCACATGACTCTGACACAACATTTTTCTCCCTGGAATGTGTTTATGTGAATTTATACACTGGGTATAAATGTTCAGAGTATGAATAAATACACACAGCTGTATTTCTGCATCTATATGGCAGAGGGCATATGATAAATCTCGAGATCCATATGTTTGTCTTATAAAACTCTGATCTTTGCAAGAATAAGGAACAGACGTTAGGATGTCAGAGGAGGAAGTAATCCTCAGAGGCAGAAATCCTTTTCAGAGACAGTTTATGCTGCATAAAGGAAGGTCCGTGTGATTCTGCAGTTCTGCCGCGGCCTAACTGGTTTTCCTGGAGCTGTCACCCTGCCCTCGGCACCCCACCCTGAGTCCTGGAAGCGGCGGGCAGATGTCCCCAGGGGCGAGGGCCAGCTGAGCAGGTGTTGGGAGGACACACCAAGTTTCACTTCATCGGCTCATTCAAAGCCCTGCAGATTGACCAGTGCTTCAAGACTGTTTGAAGTTTGTTGGTTGCCAGTATAGTGGAATTTATTGTTCACAGAAGATATTTAAGTGCATTTGCCTGCGCGTGGTACAGACGTGTCTAGAAGCACAGCCATGTGACGGTTCCCTTTTCCTGCATCTGTCTGAACTGGGCCCTGTGCTGAGCAGGTGATCTATTGAAACCCCTGTTTGCATCAGAAGCTGTCTGCTGACACAGCGTCTCCTGCCCGGGGGTAGCACCGACCTGGCTTGGGGGACACGGAGGGAGGCCGGTCTCACTGCCACACGGGGAGGAGGGCTGTACACTACCCATGTCACTGTGGTTGGGTGTGCACACCAGAACACAGTCATCACCATCATCTAATTTCAGAACATTTCCGCCACCGCTAAGGAAGCCTGAGTGACAAAGCGCCATTCCCTGCTCCCCAGCCCAGTCTGGCCCACACTGATAGTGTCTGTCTTTCTGTCTCTGGGTTTTCCCACGCTGGATCTCTCATGCAGACGGGACCATGCAGCATGTGAACTTTTGTTACCACTTAGCACGGTATTTCTGAGGTTCATCTGTGTGGCTCAAACCCATTTCTTGGAGTACATCTTGCGCTGGTTTCTAATCATCCTTCACATACCGATCTCTCAGAGATTCCAAGACCCTCAGCCACCCCGTGTAAACAGCAGGGTGACAGCAACCCACAGTGACTTTTTATGGGGATCGAGAGAGAAGTCAGGGCACCAAGCTGTGACCACCTTGTCTGCCTCATCATGAACTGTGGGGCCCGCCAGCCTTCCCAGTGAACTGTGCCTCTTACTGGTCCCAAATGTTTCCCCTTGGGTCGCCACTGGCTGCTCCAAGGCCCCTATGCTGGCTCTGGCCCTTTGTCTCTTGGTCTTGAGCCCACATAGTGACCACCTCATTCACCAGGTCTGGCTCGTCCCTCAAGTCCAGATGACCATGATAAGCAAAGGTTTCGGATAGATTCAGGACATCAAGGCAGCCATGGCAGTGGAACTGAAGGCATTCGTGAAAGAGGGCTTGGAGGACTGCTTTCAGAAGTGGCGAGAACGTTGGGCTAAGTGCGTGCAAAGGGAAGGGAGTATGCTGAGGGGGATTCGTGGTGCTGTGTCTCTTGTGCAATAAATTTTTTTAATGTAAACATTCACCATATTTTCCAATCACTCCTAGTATATCTGAAACTTCAACACCAGTCTGGGGATCCCTGCAGGTTGGTGTCCATGTGGCACTGGACAGGTAACTTTGGCCTTCCAAGCCCCTCTTCTTGCCCTTACCAGAGAAAATTTTGCAATTTTCAAAGGTTCTGATAAATACTGAAGGCAGAAACAAAATCCACCCTAGCACCATCGCAGGTGGCAGGACTTTCTTTTTCTATGAATGAGAAGAGGCCAGGGGCATCTGCACGGATAATTTTTGTATATACTTTCTGCCAAGAGAAGGAGAGTCTTGCCAACTTTTCCTGAAAGAATCAAAATTTCTGTGAAACTCCCGGAGTTCTACAAACTGTCTCAAATCTGATGACAGTTGGTGTCCTGGCAGAGCCTTCTCCTCAGTTAGGTCCCAACCCATCCCCACATCTGCAAGACCATGAGCACAAGTGAAACAGAAGCCCCTGAGTGCGTGTGTGTGTGTGCGTGTATGGGTGCACACGCCATCAGAGGCTAACTGCCTGCTGAGCCCCCCTTGAATGAGATAAAGCTTCACTTCAAGCCCACCAGCAGCCCCCTGTCTCAGCATCTTTTTCTTATCAGCCCCGAGGTCAGCTCGGGCAGCACCAGCTGCAGGTCACTGCTGGGAAGCCACAGATAAACAGGTCTCACTCCCACTTCCCTGGCCAGCCCCGTCCAATCAAACTGCAGAATCAAAGTGGTGAGTCCAGCAACCCCTGGAGCTGGAAAGCCCCGAGGTGACCTCGGCACCTCTGCGGCCCCTAACTTTTATTTCTGACACCAGACAAAATCCACCGGACAGAAGTGCACCGTGTTTTTTCCTCCCTTTTCCCCTGGTGATGATTCTTTAAGAGTAGCTTCTCACCAAGTGAGGCGTTTCGCTGGCTGGTGGGTGATGGTCCGCAGTGCCAGGAGGAGTTAGGGTGGGCACAAGACATGTGGCGTCCTCAGCCATGGCCAAGCAGTGGGGTCCTGCTGACTCAGGCTGTGGTTTAATCAGTGATTTTGTTTTAATTCTACAAAACGAGGCAGGGAGCTATTTTTAGGAGTAGTGTTCGGCACAAAGAAGAACTTTATTTAAAAATAGATTTGACAATGTAAAATAGGCCACGGCTTCCTCTCCAGCAAACAAATGCACTCAAGATTTTTTAAATTCTCAAGTAAATGATTTGGAAATTTAAAGTCTAATTAAAGGGAGATCTTGACAGGTAGTGTTTATCTCAGGAGCACCTGCTGGTCCATAAGGGCTTGATGAGACATGCATTTACTTTTTTAAAAAATAGAAATGTCATCTTTAGTCGCAATGTGACTAGAGTCCACCTTGCAACCCTAGGAAGAATTTGGGTTTTGATTTATTCTTGATTTTTGAGTCGTTTCATAGCAGAAAATTAAGTCATCTTAATGAAAGACTCCGAGTTTGCCTGGTATTTACTGTAGATCGGTATCCAGGAGAGATCGATTCTGGAATCCCCTGTGGGTACCAAGATCCAAGGATGCTCAAACCTGCGTGTAAATGTTGTCATATTTGCATAGAACCTGTGCACATCCTCTTGTGTTCTTTAGTTCGTCTCTAAGGTGCTCACAATACCTAGTAAAATGTAAATACTACGCAAGTAGTTGTTACGCTGTATTGTTTGGGGAATAATGACAAGGGAAACGTGTGTACATTTTTTGAAACAGATGCAATTTTTCAAGAGTCCCCAGATGAGGAGCCGGGGACACAGAGGGCCGACCGTGCTTCATGTGGCTTGTGTTTAAAGTCAGCAGCTTTCTCTGTGATGTGCCAGCAGCTGGCCAAGGTGGAGCAGGAGGGACTCAGGACTTTGCCGCCAGCCTGCGCCTACCACAAAGCTGCCCTGAGAGCTGGGGGGACCTCTGCCACGCCGGGCCCCTGGGGATGAGAGAACAGTGGACTCCCCGGGAAGACAGGGCAGAGAGTAAAAAGCGTATTTGTGTGATGTCTTATACTTCCAAAACTGAAATAAGAACTCAGTTACCTTTGCCACCCACGGTCCACGTTGGGTGAGTTTGTCCTGCTTGGGGACCGTGAGTGACACCCACAGCATGGCCAGGGCACTGGACATGGGGCCAAGCACAGTCAGTTCTGGCTGGATGAGGACGTGGTGGGGTGAGGAGATGAGAAGAGTGGGCAGCAGGGGTCTGCAGAGGCCACCGCCAGGTGGACTCTGGCTCCCAGGAGGCTCCCGTGGGCCGTGACCTGAGTGTAAGCACCTTTGTTGCAGCTGAAGCCCAGTTCTCCAGGCACGAGTATGAGGGTAGGGGGGCTGGAGACAGGGCCCGCTTGTCACGTGCGGGGACGGCCAGGACCAGCACTGGGCTGCTCACGCCTTGCAGCCGTGTGTCCTCTCCAAGCAGTGCCCTACGTTCTACTTGGGTTGTGGGTTGAGATTTGGGGGTGGGTTGTTTGGTTTACAGAGCGAGAGCACGTGCCCAGGTCCTTGCACATGCTAGGCAAGCTCTCTACCACTGAGCTACATCCCAGCCCTTTATTTATTCTTATTTTTAGAGAGGGTCTCTCTAAGTCACTGAATTGCCTGGGCTGACCTGGAACTTGCAGACCTCCTGCCTCAGCCTTCTGAATAACTGGGATTATAGGTGCACACAACCCTGCCTAGCATGCCCTGAATTTCTTTAAGGAGCTGCATGATCAAGGACCTGGTGGAACTTACTTTGGATTTTTTAGCCTCTTCAGCTGGAGTGTTAGAGGGCAAAGGGCCCATCTCGTCCACTTCAGAAGCTCCGGCTAGCATTTCCCAGGACCAGCCCCTAGCAGCCGAAGTCTGTTGCGGGCCCTTCTGGTTCCAGACACCACAGAGGAGCTCTCTCCAGGTGTCACCAGTGCAGTGCCAGAAAAGCCGGACCGCTGGGACGTGCCCGGTTCCCTGAGGTGGCCGTGCCACACGGCTCGGAGTTCAGACAGTGGTGCATCGGGCCCAAAAGAGCCCTGAGAAAGTGGGCACAGATTTTCCAGAGTCTGTGAGGTTCAAGGAAAAAGCTAGGTCCAAGCAGAGGCACTTGTGGAATAACCAGGAGGGGACATGGCCCAGGGCTGCAGCACAGCCTTGCGGGTTTCTAGACCAGAAGAGACGGGGAAGGATCGTCACACAGAATGAGTGTGAGCACAGGACCTTTCTTCCTCCAGGAAGATTCCACCTCTGACCGCTCCAGGAAGTGGGCAGGAGCCCCAGCCCTGCTTACCCTGATTCACCCCTAGACTGACTCCCAAAGCCCTGCCTGTATGCTTTCTGCCCTGAGGCCACCAAATCCCTTGGTGTCGCCCAGCCCAGGACTCAGGGGGAAAGAAAGAGCAGTGTGTGTGTGTGCGTGTGTGTGTGTGTGTGTGTCCATGTGTACATATATTTAGTTATTATGTGCCTGAATATGGGTGGGCACATATGTATATGTTTAGATATCGGTATTAGGTGTGTTTATGCACATGTGTATGTAAATATTAGCTAAAGACGTGAGTGTGTGTTCACACATATGCACATAGGTGTAGATATTCGGTGTGCATGCACCTATTACAGCCATAGATGTCAGGTGTGCCAATGTATGCACACGGACATGCACATTTGGTATCTCTGTGTGCCTCTGTGTGTAGGTGTGTGTAAATGTCTGTGACCATGTGTACAAACAGATATTAAAATTAGGTCTATAAAGTCCTCCACTTTGTCTTGGTGCAAGGAAATTTCTAGACCTTAGAAAGTGAATTACAACGTGAAGTGGCATCGTGAATGTATGTACATGTGTGTGCATGCCCGTGAGGCTGTGTTAGTGTGTGGGGGGACGTGTGGCTTGGTTTCCTATTTGTTTTCATCACTTGCGTCCTCAGATTTAACCGGGGAATTTATCAGAGGAACATTTACTTGTTTCCAGAGGCATTGAGATGTTTTATTTCCACTCTGGCCAACATCTTCCTAAAAGGATCTGTTTTAAAAAGACAGACTGACCTGAGGCTAATCTTCCTTGAGGCTAAAAGAGAAAAGAAAAAAGAGAAAACAACTTGGCATCTATCTAGAATTATGCAAATATGCTACTGAGGGTGTGTCTTAAGCCACGTTTGCTAATAAGCATTTATTGACTGAACAGGAAACTTCCTTGGATCCATGCCCACGCCTTCAAGCCCCCGAGCACCGCAGCGAGATGGGGTGGGGGCACATTTGTAACAACTTCACGGCACTGCACAGCCCATCTGGCTCTGTGGGACCCAATTTGCAGCCACTTATACACATTTCTGCAGCAATTGATCAGAAAAATTGATTCAGTTTCTATTTTAATGCTCTATTTTCTCTCAACACTGTTTTTTTTGCAAATGCTAGATAGAACCTCAAAAATGCCCGTGTGGATATTGGTCAAAAGTTAGCACATTTTCCTGAACATCTTTGAGCTAATAGTGTGGGTAGGTTTATGAAAGGAGACATTTTTTTCCCACTTACCCAATTAAAATGATCCATGAGGACTGCCAGCCCCAGGAGCGAGACCAGGAAAAATGTCATCTGGGGTTTTGAATGGCTGGTTTGGGATTACGGGAACTCCATTAGTCCATCACTAGACTGACAGGTAGCTACTAAACCTGGTAACTATCAGAGTGCCTGGTCGCTTGCTGGGCCTCCCAAAGCGTGATAACAGGATGCTTTTCTGTGACGGGATCACTGGGAGGGCCACCAACCCTGTCCCTCGTCTGTGCCAGCTCATGGTCATTTTTTTATGCACAGATTTTATGGATTGCCTACCACAACCCAGACGCTGTGCTGGAAACTCGGGAGGGGCAGGAGGGGCAGTCGGAGGGGCAGCAGCCTGAGTGACCTCTAATAAAACACTCGGGTCCTCTGAATTCCGTGGGTGGCATCAGGAGCAGACGACCCTGGGCGGGCAGGTTAGATGTATTCCTCTGAGTATGAAAGTGTCTCTCCCTTTTGTCCTCTGACCTGGGGCCCCCCTGCCCTGCTGCAGCTCCCAGCCCAGCCCCGTGTTTACCCACCCTACGCCCTTTAGTAGCACGAGGTGCCTTCCGGAATTGTTTCTTTGTGCCCTTGCTTGGGATTTTCAGCCCCTTCGGTCAAAGCAGCAGGGCTGAGGCTGCGGGTAGACACCTGGCACCTGTGGCCACCGGAGCGTCTCAGTCTTCTGCCTCCGCAGAGGCCAAGTCCCTCCCCTCTCCAGACACAACGCAGGGGAAACCAGAGTGCGAGTCTCCCCTTTCCATGGACTCCACCTTCAGAAGCCTTTTCCACCTCGCTCGCGGCACACAGCGGTTAGTGCTGACAGAAGCGAACGTGAAATGTCACAGTTTCCCATCCGAGGCGCGCGGAGGAGCTCGAGTGAGGCCTGCCACGCCTTCAGACGCTGGCGGCCAAGTCCTTTCCTCCTTCAGCTCCCGACATATGGCATGAAGTAGGGTGTGAAAGACAAATTTCTTTGGAGAGGTGCAGAGAATATGTGCAGCGTTTTTACTGCGTGGCTGCATAGAAAGATCAAAACACCCATATTTTCTGAGAGCAGAATTTTAATGCTCTGGAACCATGCCTCCCAGATTGGTGAGGTGATACAGAACTAGTACCTGCCCAGAGTAATTAATAGGTTTCACAGGCGGCTCTGGCGGCCGATGTGGGAGAGGTGGAGCTCAACACACACCGCCCTTGGGTCCCAGGTGGCCTCTGGAGCGGAGGCTCAGGCCAGGGCTGCAGCCTGAGCTCTGCTCCAGCCTTCCTCACACGCCCTGCCAAGCATGGACCTGTCCTGGGGTTGCGTCACTAGGAGGGCGAGCGCCATCAGTGGTGCCCAGCAAGATGCCCTGCCATGGCGTTGCTCCACTAACCTGACACCAACCTTGACATGATAGTGGTCCCACTCTGGAGGAGGCCACGGAGCAGCCCAAGACACACCGGTCAGCTTGGGGCCTGGTCAGGTTCAGCTTGGGGAGGTTTGCTGCGATGCTCAGACCCAAAAACAGCGGGCACTCAGGGGCTTTAGGCCTGGCCCACACAGGAAGGAAGAAACGCAGAGAATCCGCTGTGCTGCAGGAGAGGCACTTCAGTCTGGACGGTGGCTGCCCCAACGACTTGGGCCAAGAAAGCCGCTTCCCTCTGAATTTGTGCTGCCCGCATGGAGTCCAGGCTTTCCCCTCACTGCAGTTTTCTCTGCCAGACTGAGCTCTGCCCTGGTCAGTGTAGCTCCAGAAGGAGAAAGGGGCAGCACGTTCCCAGGCAGGGCAGCTCTGCTGGCCTCCTGGCTTTCTCCTCTGCCTACTCGGGCAGACTTGGCATCTGGCCAGCCCCGCCACGTGGCTCCTGCTGGACCTGGTGGGCGTGGTTGCTCCTGAGTGTAACTGTCTGGTCATCTCTCCTCGGGGAAGGCCACCATGGGGTGATGCTGGCCTGTGTGCCCCCTGGCTGGTCAGGTCAGAGCAGAGGGGTACACTGCTGGAGTCCACACACCCAGGAATGTGCCAGCGTCCTCAGAATCCATTGCAGGGGGCAAGTGTGCTGGCATCTGCAGGGCCCGTGGTGGAGCTCTGTCTGCAAGAAAGAGCCGCCCTCATCCTGGCAGGGCCCGGGAGGTTGTCCTGCCCAGGGGGTACCCACCCCAGGTGGAAGGCGCCCTCAGCCAGGAGCCCTCTGCGGTGATTAGGATGCGATTGTTTCCTGAGAACGGAGCTAAAGGTACATTACAGGGAAGGACTCGGAGGAAAATGGGCCTCAGAAGCCCAGGTGAGGACCTCAGGGTGACCGAGTCTAACACAAAGCAACCCCTCTCCCTAGGAAATGGAAGGAACTTTGGCACTTGGGACAGAGGCACAGGACAGCTGTGGGGCGGGGCAGCTCAGAGGACGTAGGCTCAAGCTCAGTGAGGGTGGGGTGCTCCTGGGCGCTGTGGTCCATGTTTCCAGACCCCAGGAAACCGGAAACAAGGGGCGGAGTTGTGGGTCCAAAGGCTGCCTGCTGCCTCTCAATTAGAATCCGACGTGCACCAGTTATCCCGCACACCTGGCTCCCTCTTGGCACGCGTGTAGCGCACACCGCGGGATTGTACAGCACTTTTATATTCGGGACAAGGCAAAGCAGCAGGTGGCCGTGGCTGAGCTAACCGAGGCAGGACCCATCTCAACGCAGGTGTGCGGGACTGGCCCGTCGCTTCCGTCATTCACTGGTGCACAGGGCTGTCCCCTGCCTGCAGGAGCAAGGCTGACAGGTCCCCACCTGCCGGACACGGCTGGCAAAGGAGCCACAGCACCATGGCAGGAGGCAGAGGGTGTGGTGGGGAGCAGCACTGGGGCGGCGTCTGCAGAAACTGCCGGGGCTGTGATGAGAAATGACCAGGACAGATGGAGGCGAGGAACCCAGGCCCGAACAGTCCCAGTGGAAGGGACAGGGACTGAGACAGAGTGGAGCGGAAATTAGGGGCCAGTTCACTTCGGGTGTCTGTGTGGCGCTGGTGAGGTAGGGTGGCAGCCTACTGCTGAGTTTCAGAGCACAAATGTGCTTTGGCGTCATGCTGACCTCCCATGGTCAGGGAAGCTCCAGAAGGACCATCTCACTCGCATCAGGCTCTCGGGCTGAGCCACACAGGACATCAGCCGTGCACAGCAAGACCGTGAACAAAGCAAGAGCAAACACGAGGCGCACCTCCCGCAGAGCTCACAGAGCGGGCCCTGGGCTCCCGGCTGCCCACCGCTCTGCAGAGGAGCCGGCGCTGGGAGCTGGCTCCAGACGTGAGCGCCCGGGGAAGCCAGGAGGGTGGGTTCCTCGGCCCTGCTTTCCCGAGCTGCGGGTCTGTTTTAATCCCCCAGGAGCAGGCGGTGCGCGGACAGCCCAAGCGCATGGACCCCACGAAGCCTTGTCTTTCTCCGTCAAGTCAGCGGGACCCTAGCAGCCGGAGGCAGGGCCGGTCGGCCAGGGCTGGGTGAATCCTCTCCTCACCAAAATGAAGTCAGGTCTGCGGGAGAGCAGTCAGCCACGGGGAGGAAGTGTCTTCTCTCTGATTTCCTCCGTCCCTTGGGCCTTGTGGGAAGTCCTGTGCTGAGTGGACCAAAATGCGGCCTCCTCTGTCAGATGGGCAGCCTGCTGCAGGACACTTCGGAGAGGCCTGCGGTCACCTCCTGTGTGACCCTCGTAGAGTAGGCCAGCCAAGTCCCAGGCATCAGCATGCTCTAAATGCAACGAAGACCGTGCTGGTGACCAGGAAAACAGGCAAAAGTGTTCAGAATTCAGTGAAGCAGGAACAATGCAGGGGGTCCCTTTGTTCCCCAGGGCCCCCAGACAAAGCCCCCCAGATGCTTGCTTTGGAAAGGAGAGCCTGTCTCCCTTTTGCATTTCATGTGTTGTGCCGGTCCTGGGGGCGCTTCACTCCTGCGGTTAATTACCCTGCAGTGCGTGAAGTTGAGCCCACGACCTTGATGCAGAGCCTTCAGAGTGAAGGCACAGCACGGCAGCTGCTGGTGCTGCTTGTAATTATACACTTTTTTCTTTATCCATGCTCCCATCTCAAAACTGCAAAAAATCTGTACTTACACTGCAGATTCAAAGTGTGCTGAAAATCTAATTACGGGCTGTGTCATCCGCAGGAAAGGCACAGGGTGTTTACATCTAGTCTATCATGTTATTTTTTTTCCACAGTACTTAGAAGCATTTTGCAATTAATCTGCATCCTGTTTGACTGAAATTTAGAGTTCCTGATCAATACCTGTCACCTTCCTAAAGAGCGAATAGTGTGGGGTGTGCCTGGGACCCTGCTTGGAACGCGGGGTGTCCTGCCGGGAGAGAGCTTGCGCACACGCGGGCGTCTTCCTCAGGCGGCCTTTCCTTGTCACACTCTGTGCGCCATGGAAGTGCGATACCTTGGGGCGGAGCAGTGGCTGAGAAGGCGCCACCTCCCACGGCCGAAGTGACCCAGGAGGGATGGGGTCTACTGAACCACCAGGGCCCGTGGAGCTCTGATGATGCTGGTGAGCGGGGGTGGGAGGGCAGCCTCTGGGCCAAGCTGAGCACATGCACCTCGGCCCTTCTCTTCCCGCCTGTGCACGTGTGAGCTCCAGATTCGTGCTGAGGGCGCTCTGTGTGCAGGGACCCCAATGTCCAGAATTCCTGTCCTCGTCTGAGGAACATAGCCAAGGGGAAAGTGGCAGGAAGGGTCATGAGAAAGGGCCCGGGAGGGTGGCCGTGGTGTCCATGAGCGCCAGGTGCCTGCAGCAGTGGGTTTCCGTGAAGACGAGACCATGAGGGTAGCAGGGGTGACCTCGTACGTGCATTTGCCATCCGTCCTATAAATGGATGGGGAAGGCCACATCCCCGAAGCCGGAAGGGTCCACATGGAGGACCCGCTGTGCACAGCCGTCGGGCTGGCCCCGGAGAGCTACATGGGCTCATTTGAGCTCCGGAGCTGGTTCTGGTGCCAGGAGCGCGGGACTGTCTGTGTCATGCCTGACCCGTGTCCTATCCCACCTCCCTCCCACTCTCGTTCTTTCCGTTTTAATTTTAAGCACATTGGATTTCAATGCTATTTACTCAGAGCTCCTTTACCTTGTATTTTTCATTTGGAAATATTAATTGTGACCTTTCAGGGCTCCCAATTAAACTTTTCCAATAAAAGGGAAAGGTTGAACAAGCAGGAACAGGCAGGGTGTGGTACAGTCTCCATGCTGCGAGTGCAGGGTGGGGGGCTGCACCTGTGTGGGCCGGGAAGCGTCCTCAGGAGGAAAAGACACCCCCAAGGGAAAGGCGAGACCAACGTGTTCCCTCTGGCCTCTTCCCAGGTCGGAGCTGTCTCCTCTTTGCTTCCAGGAAAGGCAGCTTCTCTCAGTGCCTGGCCAGGCCGGGCACCCCTGTGCCAGTGTGTGGCGACATCAGCCCTGCGGGGGCAGTGGGGAGAGGGGGGCGCCGTCAGGGGCTGCGGTCACTCATGGCCCACTGCCCCGTTCTGGCTGAGTCAAGAGGGTCTGAGCCTGCAATGTTTTGAATTTTGGAGATGAGCTAAAAATACAGATTTTTAAAGGAGAAATAGGAACCCTCTGCTCTCCACTCCACCCTGGGACTTCTGTCTTGCCATCAGCACCATTGTGGGAGTGCCGGGGTTAGTCATGGAGTCTGCTCTGGACACTGCAGAGCACTGACCCCGGCCCTGGCCTCTACGCACACGCTCGGCTGGGACCACTGACAACGTCTCCGGAAAGAGGCTGCCAAATGCTCCCCTATGAGTGCCCGCCATGCAGACCAGGAGCTGCTGTTTGTGAGTTCAAGAGCCCAACCCACAAGACCCAGCCACAGCTAACACGTTCCTGCCAACTCAAGCCACACATGACTATCACACTGGGAAGCTTGTGCACCCAATGGAACGGTGGAACCATCTCACACCACCCAATGGGGCAGTCATGTACGAACCACTGAGAGTTCAGAGTCACCTGGCGGCCAGACGCGGGAATTATGGCCCCATTGTGAAAGTGTTAATGTCAACAGAGCCTGGGATTTCGTGGAACCCGGAGGCCTAAGTCACACCGTGGGGTCCTGCGCTCAGCCAACCACCTGCAGTCCCCTCACCTCAGTTACACCTGGATCCCCGCCACACACCCTTTCAGCGCTTCAAGTGGAGCTGGGACAAGTTTGTCCTTATCTCCGAGGAGACGCCCACCCCAAGTGGCTGTAGGAACTCAGACCAGGTCGCCGTGAGCTCAAGGGCACTCAGTGGCGGGGACGGCCTTGGCTGCCTGCTGTGTGAGTGTGTGGTGTCCCCTTAGGGCAGCGTACACAGTGACCTTACCACCAGGGGCCGACCCTGCAGTGCCACCTGAGCCGTCTCAGCAAGGTCTCTCCTGATCTCAGAGTCCAGGGCCGATGGCTGTGCAGGGCGCGGCAGCTGGGCCCGCTCTGGCTGTCTCTGCTGACCACTGTGAGACGCGCTGCAGTTTGGTCCCGCGGTAGCGCAGCCCCACGTGAGGCAGGAAGCTCCACGTTCAGCAGGAGCCTGCAGAACAGCCAGGAGGCTCCTCCGGCAAGGGGCTGGCTGGCCTCTTCCACACACATCTGTGTCAGCAGTGCCAAATCACATCACTAGGGCCAAGTCAAACAGCCCAGTTGTGTCAAGATCCCCAATGTGATGTGCAGAGCCCGGGCCCCTCGTAAATTCCACATCACCTCTTTCCCTTAAAGGTGCCGACGGCTTCTCTGATGGGCGCTGGCTCAGCCGCCCAGGTTTGCATCCGAGCTTGACGCTGCTGCCCCTCCCCTCCAGGCAGAGAGCAGCTTCCCCACCCGCTGTGCTCCTGCACGGACAGACGCAGACGCAGACACGGACACACGGCCCCGAGGCTCCGGAGGGAGGGCGTGTCCACGGCTCACTCGGCCGCCTGCATTGACTGATGCACCCCAGCTCCCCCAGGAGCCCCACCCCACACGGGGGCCTGCGGAGCTCGGCCTTGAGCAGCATTCCTAGAGCAGGCAGCTGCCTGTGGGTGGGTGTTGATCAGAGGGGGATCCCAGGGCAGAGGGGGACAACAGGGACCCAAAGACCCCAGCCGCCCCGGCCGCCACCCCGAGGTCCTGACAACTGGAAGGACGCTGCAGCAGCCTCGCTCATGGGACACCCATACTCCGCACAGTGACTCTGGGGGGCCATTTGAACGAGCAGGATGACAGGCAGGGCCGGGCCAAAGGGAAACTTTTCAGGAGCAGTTTGGCTACAAGGCAAACCGCAGTGTGGGAGGACAGATGGAAACACTGGGCCAGGAAGCTCAGGACCCTGGTTCACGGGCAGAGAGGTGGACCACGCGCAGTTTGCGCAGACCCCACACAGACTGCACTGGCTCCCTGACCTAGGAACCCCCTGGGCTGGGTCCCCTCAGGCGCTGTGCTTGCTTGCAGCTCACGAGAACAGCAGCCCAGCCCTCAGGAGGTCAGGACATAGCCGGAGTGGATAGCAAGGGTCAGAGTCCTGGGAATCCTCGGCTGGCAGCGTGGACACTCTCACCAAACCACACCAGGGGCCACGATGTCCCCGGGAGCCGAGCTGCAGGCGTGGTGGGGTATAGAGAGAGCCTGTGGGGTGCAGCAGGGGAACTGTGGTCTCAGATGCCCCCCAGAATCTGCTGCTAAGTACCCGAGCCAGAGCTTCCGGGGAAGACTTGGTCTGGCTGCTCAGCTGGTGCCCGAGGTCTGGCACGGGGCTGCACCCAGCAGTGTGCTGCGGACGGCTGCAGGAAATGCAGGGGGCTGACACTGCAGTGTGCAGCGGCACCTGGCAACGTACTCTCCACGCTCTGGACAGTCCGGGGAACCAGGGCCTTTCCCAGAGGGAATGGGCATCCCAACCCCGGGCAGCGGCCTGCCGAGCCGCTGGGTGGGCTGTGTCCTTCCTGGCAGCTTCAGGGCACAACGGAGATGCCCCACACCCCACAGAGAACACCACACCTTCTCTGCATGCTCAGCAGCCCCCTGGTGTGTCGTGAAAATGTTACCCCAGGAGAAGGGAGAAGACTTCAAGGGCAAATGAAAATAAATCACAGCAAATGGGAGCAGGTGGGGATGCTGCTTTGAGTCAGACCCGGAAAGCACAAAGCGCAGGGTTTGGAATTCTAGCAAGGTCCATATCCGGCTGCACCTCCTGCTGAGCTGGGGGCTTGCGGAGAAGGTGCCCCCGTTTCCTCACTTACCCAAGGAACCATCATAGCACCTACCTGCTGGGCTGTGGGGGCACTGGCCAGTGTGCAGTACGCAAGGCGCCAGTTTCTGTGGGCAAGACGCTGCTGCTGGTGGCAGAGCCAGCGCCCCTCGGCGCCCTCTCTTTGAGGCATCAGCAGCCCTGAGGCCCCGGGGGTTGAGTCCAGGTTCCCAGGGAAGCACTGGGGACATCCACACCCTGGCCAGATGAGGAGCAGCCAGGACCCTCGGGGGCACTGCCCCCGCCCCAGGGCAAAGCCGGTGAGTCTGGACCTTGAGGAGAAGTCCAGAAGTGGCCCATGCCTCCCATGCCAGTGCTACGAGGTGCTCAGCACACCTGTGCCCTCCCTTCGTCCTCCCTGTTCAGAGAATGTGCCCCAGCTACAGGTGGCCTGGTTTCTGCCCCGCCCCGGGGAACATCACAGCTTCCCAGAGGTACCTGTCACGTGAGGTGTGCTGGGAGGGGACCCCGAGAGACCCTGTCCTGCCTTCTGGGTGTGACCTCAATTTGCAGATGAGGCTGCGAGTTAGAAGTCGGTTGGTCAGCATCCCCTGGAGACCCCCAGTTCCAAGCAACTGAGGCCCCACCCGGCCCCCTCCATATACTCCGTGCTGACAATAGGGGACCTGCTCCCTGAGGTATGCAACCCTTCCCCGCTGCACCCGTGCCCGCCGCAGGGTCACAGCCCCTTTCCTGCTGCAGGAGGCCAAGTCGCTGTGACGGGGGGGCAGGGGTGTCAGGTTGTAAGACTCTGACCTCTCCTCTGCGGCAGACACAGGAAGCCGCTCCTCCACCTCAGGGCCCGGAGGACTCTGGACCTCAGCATGGGGCTGGGCTTCCCCATCCTGGTGAGTCCGGGACCCACGGTGTCTGCAGTGCCCACCCTCTGCCCTTGGCCCCCACCAGGCTCTCCACTCCCCTCTTCTGCCAGGCTCTGCCCCCGATCCCTTCTCTCTCCCCAAACCTCCTCACTGTCTACTTCTGCCAGTGGCCCTGAAAAAGTTGGTGAGACAAATCAGCAGTGCCCAGTGCACCCCTCCCAGCCTGCAATCCCCGCCGTAGCTCTGCTTTACGGAGAACTCGGGGTTAAACTTGTAATCCTGCATACACTGAGCCTGGGGGAAAAGACAAATG
>RJWM01025997.1:0-28629 GCA_004363535.1 Dasyprocta punctata | reverse complement strand
TTTCTCTTCCACTGGATCACATGGTCATTACTTCTTGCCACTCCTAGGTTATCATGTCATTATAGCAGTTCTCAAAAGTAGTTAACATAACCCACTTATACCATTTAAATTCCCCTGAGAAGGACAGTCCAAGAAATGATTAGATTTGTAAAATATTTATTATGACACATCCTTTGCAGAATACACCATGAGGGGTTGTGAATCAGCAATGAAGACCTCAGACCAAAATGAATGTCTGACACCTAAAGAGAGGGAAGTGGAAAAAATGTATGGGAAAATCTCAGACTGCAGTGAAGTTTCAAAGGGTCTTGACCACAAAGAGAAGAAGTCTCTAAGCGAACATTGCCTACAAGAACACACAAGTGTTAGGCAGAAATTGGCCTGATCTGGTAAGGCCCACCCACCATGCTCCGTTATTGGCTGGGGAGATCCAGAGTAAATGTGACCAAACATTACAGTGCACCCAAAGGAGTATCAGCTGCAGAGTTTCAATTACTGTGCTCCTGGCAATTGATTATCCTCAAGGGTCTAGGTAGGATCTTATAAATTCACCATAGCCCAACTCCAAACCACAATTTACCCCCCAAAGTTTTCTAATGGATTATTATCATTTAAATTTAATTGATAATTATTATATAACAGTAAATAATTACCATTGATGTTATTTAAAAAGATAGTCCTATTCAACAGGTCTCAATTATATAGATAGATAGATAGATAAATAGATAGATGTATATATAGTTCTAACATTCTAAATATAAAGATAGAATATGCATTGAAAGGGTAGAGAAATTACATATAACAGCCTCTATGTTAAAGATACTTTATGATTTATTTATGAAACAAAGTCTACATAAGTTTACAAATGTTCTAAGAATATAGCTTCTTATTATTCATGTGCATTTATTTTTCACAATAAACTTCATTGCATTAGTAAAACGTTGAGTAACATATTTTTACCAGCTTCATACACAAATTTTTTGTATTAGCTATAGAAATAAATACAGTAAGACATATATGCCTTTTTGCAAATATTTGACAACATACAAGATAGAAATCAATGCAAATTTTATAATACAAATCACCATATTTGGGATAAACACATATTTTCTATAGAATTATTCTCTGTTACTGACTTTGGGGAGAAAAGCAGTTACATATGTATTCTTTTCAATAATAAATAGATTGATAGAGGTTCTCAGAAACGGATGGCATGTGGTAATGTCTGTAATTATGCAACGGGAACAAAAGGAATCATGAACAAAGCAGTTGAAAAGGTATTAAAAAGTACAAGATTGGACGGATATGATTTTGCGTTGCATTAATACTACTGCCTATACTAGTGATAATATGGACAATAATAGAAATGCTTCTAACACATTTATACTTCTGTTTTTAGGTGAGATACCTGAAACTTTGACATTTTATAACTGCAGAGCACATCAAATTTTTCAAATTAAGAATATTCAAGAAGAAAAGTATAAAGCAATAATGAAAAACAACAGTGTATGTAAGGCTTTAAATTTTCTTTAGCTACTTATGGACACTGTAAAAAGTTCCAGAGATATATATATACAAATATTGACACAAGATAACTACAAGAGATGACACGAGAAACATGTACAAAATTATACATAATATTATCTGTAGACATCATGTAAGTATGAACAAATTCTATTCAGGAAAAAACAGCAGTAAAGATTTAATGCCTTTCAATTTGCTTAACTTTATTACAGTTTTAATTAGAATATGTATTTGCTCTGAAATTTCATCATGACATTCTTCAGCACAGCTTTCACATCCTTGTTCCTCAAACTGTAAATCAGAGGATTGAGCATGGGTACTATGTTAGTGTAGAAAACAGAAGAAATTTTTCCCTGTTCCATAGGTCCAGGAGAAGAATATTTAAGATACGTGAATGCTCCTGACCCAAAAAACAGAGAAATGGCAATAATATGAGAGCTACAGGTACTGAAGACTTTGTATCTTCCCTGTGTAGATTTGATGTGCAGAATGTTTGTGGTGATGAAAATATAAGAAATTAGGATGGTGACACTGGGGACTGTGACATTAACACCCACCACAATGAACAGTACTACCTCATTGATATAGGTGCTGGTGCAAGAGAGTTGGAGGAGGGGCAGGATGTCACACAAGTAATGGTTGATGACACTGGCGTTACAGAAGGTTAGCCGAAGCATGCAGCCTGTGTGGACACTGGCTCCAGCAAAGCCCATTGCATAGACAGCAAGAGAGAGCCCAGAACAGACCTGCTGAGACATGGTGACCTTAGACAGCAGAGGGTGACAGATGGCCACATAGCGATCATAGGGCATTGCAGTCAACATGTAGCACTCAGAGATGACAAAGAAGAGAAAGAAAAGCAGCTGATTCATGCACCCTGCATAAGAGATGCAATTTTTCTTTAAGACAAAGTTCATCAGCATTTTCGGAGTGAAAACAGATGAGTAACAGAGATCAATGAAGGAGAGGTTGAAGAGGAAATAGTACATGGGGGTGTGGAGGCGAGAACTGAGAGCAATCAGCATGAGCAAGCCTAAGTTGCCAACCAGCATGACAATGTAGATCACTAGAAACAGGTAAAAGAGGGGTATCTGGAGCTCTGGAAGATCTGTTAGTCCAGCAAGGAAAAACTCAGTCACCAAGGACTCATTTACCAACTGCTTTCTCATTATGAAAGCTCTGAGAAGATGGAAGAAATTTTAAACAGAGGGTTCAGCTGTCTGCCTCCAAACTCTCCTTCATAATGAAAGAATTGGGAGAATTTAAAAGATTGTCTTTGTTTCATGGCATCTGCAAATATTACCACATTCTTCCCCTCAACATTTCAATTACTGTGTATTTTCTCTAATTAGCTAAATACGACAAACATATCCATCTGTCCTTACTAAATGATAATGAGATAAAGTGGCTTAGATGTAACTAGTTCATGAGTTTAGACAGTGCGAATGGGGCTAGCAGATCTCCCTCAGTCTTCTTGACCTTCACCTTGTAGTTCCTACTAAGGTTCCTGTTATTCTACTAGACACTTTAGTTTCTCTAGACAACCAGCATTTAAAAATTCTCTATGGCAGAGCTGCTACTCTGCTTCCTAGAAGGTAGTCCCTGTAGTCCACACAGTTGCCAGATACCTTACTGCAAGAATCCATGAAGCCAGCAATTGAACAGACAATTATGGGGGACTTCTGTGGTGCCTTCAGTTTTATGATTAATCATACCTCAGTGTGTTTCTACCTACATTGTCTTCTGCTCCATGCAAGATAGACAGAGGGTGACAGAGGATGCTGAATGTGCTTTCAAAGATCTTTGTATGAGAGAATGAAAGAAAATTAATTTAAGTAATTATTTTATTAGTTGTCAACTTTGAAAAGGTTTGCCAAATATATTCTTTATGGCATGTAAACTCATCACGAATCACTGATTTCTTTCTCACTTTTTCTTTCTCTATCTCTCTTTCTTTCTTTTTTCCTTATTTGTTTCTTTCTTTGAGAAAGACTAAAAGAATTTCTTTCCCCTGCTGCTGCTGTTCTTGATATGTCTTCTGAGGCTGTTACAATTCACCAACTACCAGACTGAAAATGACTCCAATGAAACTAGGATAAGATGAGACAAATTTGGGCAGTAGTTAAAGTCAGAGTCCCATAGTGATGAATTTCTTGTTTTTAAAACATACTAGCTCTCATTTTTCAGCCACATGAAGAGGAGAAAAGGTAACTAGAGACTAAATTTACTCACCCTCCTTCTATTCAGGGAAATGGTGTTGATCCTTTGTGTGTGTCTCACCTCCACTAAAGAGGAATAGACTTCTGAGCTGTCAGACCAGACCAGATGCAATCACAAAATCTTATGCCTGGAAGGGCAAAAGGATCACAGGCTGATCTCACAATCTGTGTGTCCCAGGAGCCATTCCAAAGCATAGGTCATACTTCTGTTTGTACACTCACCCAGAGAGAGTGATGGAAAACAACAGACTTGACACCAAAGTCAAAATGTCATAGAGCCCGTGGCAAATGCTTAGGGCTTCTGAAGCTTTTGTACCTGATTAGAGATCCAGGGATAGTTGTTCCCTAGGGATTTTCCATAGTGATAAACAAGGAAAGAAAAATTACTGGTGTATGTGTTTACACTCTGCTTCACTATAGTAAATATAACCTTCCCACCAGGGATTGTATAGTCCCCAGGCATAGATGAATGAACTGTCTGTTGTTATTTATATACAAGTAAATATAATTAATATCATTGAAATTATTCACTAATTATATTTGTGGATAAAATCTTAGTTTTGACAAATATTTGTTTAGTAATTATCTGTTATGCTTTTTGCTAAGATTTTGAGTACCTATAAAGATTATGTGTAAATCCTCAGATATATACAGATATCCTATAGGTATCCTTTTAGGATTAAGAGTGATGCATCTTTTAATAAAAAATATTATATACTGTAACAATTATCACTAACTTCATGAATATTTAATTACCTTGTATTTTTTTCACTCAGTATGCCTTTTCCTTTAAGGAATTACAATCAAATTTGTGGACTGTAATTTCAAAAAATAGGACTAGAACTTTCTTGTACATATGGACATGTGCTACTATTTATGAGAGGGCATTATTATTTTTATTTTTTAAAAATAAAATCACTTTATTAAGGTATAATTGACATACAGTAAAGTTCCTTTGAGCTAAGTGTATGCTTTGCTAGGTTTTGACAAATGTGAACCCCCCTGAAACCTGGCAACAGCTGAGAGGAAACAGATGCACCACTCTTTAAAAGCTTCTCCAAACCTACTTATCACCTGCAGCTCATCCCGGCAAGGCTGGTCTGCTTTCTGTCATATAGACTACTTTGCAATTTCTGGAATTCTATAGAAATGGGATTGTACAGCCTGTAGTTTTATTTTTAAAAATGTATTTAGAACTAAATGTGAGTGTGTGTGTGTGTGTGTATAAAAAAAGATAAAGAGAGACAGAGAGAAAGGTAGGGAGAGTGAGCCTGAAATGGGTTTAAGAAGCTGGCTAACACAATTGCAGGGCTGGAAAGTCTGCAATACATAGGGAGGACCAATAGACTAAAGACACAAGAGTCACTGATGTTTTGAGGAAAAATTTCTTCATTTCTTGAAAATATTATTTGTAGTTTTCTGGGAACTTAACTTTTTTTTTTCAAAACAGACCACAGTTATAACAACAATGAAGACCTTAACATATCCAAAGAAATGAAATGGACTTTAAAATTTTAAATGATTATGAGCACACAGGAAGTTTAAAAAGTGATACAGAGTCTCCTCAACTCTTCGCACATTTCATCCTATGGTGACATCTTCCATAACTACAGGATAAGAGCATGACCAGGAAAATTGGTTTTGAAAACAATGGTTACTACACCATAGAACTTTTTCAGTGTTCAGCAGTTTAACAGGTGTGTGTGTGTGTAGATTTATGCATAATGTATGTAATTCAGTCCTATGTAGGTATTTAAGTAACTATCACATGACTCAGGATACAGAATTATTCTACCTCCATAAATGAACTCCTTCTACTACCTGTCTGAAGTTACACTAGTAACATTCTTTTTTTTTTTTTTGTACTGACCTTGTGCTTGCCAGGCATGCTCTTGTGCCACTGAGCTAAATCCCTAGCCCCTGATGTTATACTAGTACCCCTCCTTCATCTCTATCTTCTATCACTAATCTGTTCTCTATCTCTGTAGTTCACTGATTTTGGAAACAATGAATAGATTCATACAACATGTAACTTCTGAGATTGGCTTCTTTTGTTTGTTTTTCAAGGAGCATTATCATTCAGGGTCACTCAAGTTGCACATTTATCAACTATTTGTTCCATTTATAGCTGGGTAGTGTTACACTTATGACAAAGCAGCTCTATTTAGCCTTCTGTGGTAACTTCACTAATACTAAGACCTATTTTTGTTTGCAAAAATAAAATGATTCATAGGCAGGACTTAGCAGAGCACAGTGAGGACTGGTTTTCTCAGAATTAAGTCGAGATTTCCTTTTTTAGCCTCCCAAAAGAATTTCTGTAACACCAAGATTTACATAGATCTCATGATCTGGCAAAAGCAAGAACACAGAATATGTCCCACTGTTAGTCTTCATGAAAATGTGCATCATATTTATGACTCACAACAAAGCAGATTCACTATCATGGCTATGAGTAAGTACAAAGACAATAGTAATCATCAGAGGAGACACTAAGCACTTGAATGCTAATAGGTTACTGATGGGAATATAAAACAATAGAGTATACTTTGATCATGGTTTGATAGTTTCTTAAAAAACTAGACATGAGCTTCCCACCTGCTCTCAATTAACTCACTCTTAAGCATAAACTCATACATAAATGCCCAGTAGTGTTAGTTTTACATTATTCTCGGCACTACTGCTACTTCTACATATATATATTCTTGTTGGTTTAGATTAAGTCTAAAATATCCTTTTAAATGATGTCAAAATAATAATATGTTCAAATGCCACTGAGCACATTGTCCCAGGTCTTTAATCCCAGCCACTCAGAAGGCTGAGGCAGGAAGATCACAAGTTGCAGAATAACTTGGACAACTTACTGAAACTCTCTCAAAATGAAAAGATATGGAAATACATCATCAACATCATCATCAATTAGATCAATAACAAAAATTAATTTCAAAAATATCATAGGCTTAAAATATAAAAGCTAAGGCTATAAAACAGCAGTGAAAAAGTTCAAAGAAAACACCTTGGCATTTGGTGACTAGCAAAGATTTCTTAAATGTAACACAAAAATCCATTATAAAGTTGAAACATCAAAATTAAAATTTTTTCCTGTTTTTAGAAAAAGATTATTAAGATAATGAAAAGACACAAACCAAGAGAAAAGATTTGTAATTCATATGTTGTATAAAAATTTGAATTTGGAATAAATAAAGAAATCTTGAATTGAGCAATAAGAAAACAATCCAATTAAAAAGTGGCAAATACTTGAAATCACTTCCCCGAAAAGATTATATAAATGGCACACAAGTACAAGAAAATGTCCCATGTATTTAATCAATTAGAAAAAATAAATTGAAACCACAAAAATACCTATTTCACCATACTATATACTACACTGTACACTCCATTATAAACTATAGCATATTAGACTACCTAAAATTGTAATATAACAGTGTGAGCCTGATTGTGGAGGAAGAGCTGTAAACTGTCCATAGTAATGTACAATAGTAACCACTTTTGAAAACAATTTACCAAGTTTTTAAAAATCTAAACATCGTGCATTATGTGACACAGTCATTCTACTCCTTGTATTTCCATATGGTGTGCTAACTAATGAGCAATAGTGTCAGCCAGCTGAACTGAATCAGCATGGTCCTGGGTGTAGAAGGCCAACCTGAGGTTTGCTGCCAACAGGATAAAAGGAGAACTGGAGGTGAAGATAGTTGCTGTTGATTCTCCTGGAGAAGCTTGTCATGCTGGTTTTCCTGATAGGAACTCAGCTGTTCTCATGGTCGGAGGAGCTCAGGTCCTCACTCTCACTGAGGATGGCTGTGGTTGTCTTCAGGGGAGCTCTGATCCTTTCTTTTTTCACTTCTTTTTTTTTTTTTTTGTACTAAGAATCAAACTCATGACCTTGCACTTGCCAGGTAGATGCTGTGCTGCTGAGCTATATCCCTGGTCCTTCTGCTCCTTTCCTTAAGTGTTGCAGGAAGGTTATAGCGAGGATCACCCAGCTTGCTGTCCCAGATACTTCACCCCATTGGCACAGACTTTCTAGATTCCACCACTGGATTTTGGGTCTTCCTGGTGCAGATCCTTGATACAGATTTGCATAAGACATTGCCGTGGGTTCTAGACCTCCAGCTGGACTGCTGGACTCATGGAAGTCATTTCATGGACTCTAGGTCTTCAACTGGAACCACACAGGACATTGTCATGTGACTAGACCATCAGCTGGATTCTTTGCATCTCTAGTATATGGACAGGTCTCCCGTACTCTTCTACATTTCAGCTTTTGACTGAATATTATAAAATAATTCTATAAATTATGTGTCCTGTATTAAATTTATTTCCTGTAAACCCTGTCTACAACATTGCTGAAGTGAAACAAAAGTATATATCCATATAAAACCTTGTGTATGAATATTTCCAACAGTATTATTGAAAAGAGCAAAACGTGCACAATCCAAATGTTTATCAAGAGAGAAAATAAAATAAATTAATTATATGTGATGATGGCCTGAGTTCATTCATTATCATCATCATCATCATTGTCTTCATAAATAGCACAACAATAAAGATGAATTATTGATACATATTGCAATAGTAGTAAATTTTAAAATTTATCTGCTGAGTGAAGAAAGGCAGATCAGTAGACAATGCACCACATTCGTGTTATATAATAGAAGATGCAAAAGAATCCACAGGGACACAAAGCCAACCAATGCTCCTGAGGACAGGACAGGATCATCCAGATGGGCGGGACAGAACTGTCCTGTGGGAACAGAGAAACACTTATAGGGCTAATGGATCGATAGGTCCACCATCCTGACTGTGATGACGGTTTCACAAGTATACACAAATATTAATTATTACCAATGTATAATTTTTTACTTTGTGAATTTTCTTAATGTCAACTGTACTTCAACTAAGAAAACAGAACTGAGACTTTCATTGACTTCCCCACCAAGACAGATGTTTTCAGTTAAGCAGTGGCACATAAAGATTCAATACTGGTGAACAGCAGAGAAAGGAGGAAAAAATGTCTACTTTTAAGAAGTTTCAAAACTCTTCAGGAAAGAAACTGCAATTATTTGAGCATAACGAATGTAAATTCCACTTTCTTTTTATCTTGTACAAAAATTTACATAGCAATCCTGCATTTAATGGAAATTATCAGTCTCCATTTTACAGATATTGCAGGCTCACGTGTCGCTGCCTTGAAATACCATAAATACCAGAGGAAGATGAAACCCAACATTTAACTTAAAAGAGCACACTACTTCAACTACACTCATTTCTTAGACAAAGGCACCATAACATAGTAAAATAACTTAAATTTTCATAAATTAGAGTTTTATAATGTATACTTTCTCTTCCTTTTTAAAAAATCATGTTTTGCAACTCTTTAGAACACAATAGAATACTGAGAATATGATCAAAAAAAAACCATGAAAAGTACTTTTTTAAGAACCAAAATTTATTTCAAACTACCTTAGCACTAAATTAGCATGAGAAGCTTTTAGTACCAATAGTTATATATCCCAAAAGCAAACATGAGACTTATGAGTTAAGGCACGACTGTGTTACTTTACGAAATGAACTTGTCCTTTTGGCTCATGCTCATCCTTGCAGGTAACCTGATGAGAGTCCCGTGGGGCAGCCTCCTCACACAGCAGGGTGTGAAACACAGAAGGGGAGGCCTGGAACGTGAACGTGGCCCTTTCCATAGGAGCCCTGCTCGGCAGCCCTCTGTGCTCACCGAGAGAGGAAGAGAAGCCTGATGTCCCAAACATCACCATACTCTGCTAGAATGGAGAAAGGCAAAGCACCTGGATGGTTGGCCTTCAGAAGATAAATAAATGTCTGCAGCAGGAAGGAAACACAAGTGTCACAGAGCTTATAAGTTCCACTATCAGTGTCTCCATGGTTCTGGATTTTATGCCTTTTTAAATGTAGAAAGATTCATCTCTCAAGAATTCTGCTATTGTCTGTCTGGACTTTTAAGTTCCAAATATCAGCAAGAGAAAACCATCAAATAACATAGAAGGAAATGTCTATTAAACCCACAGTAGATATTATCACAAAAACCTTACAGTCCAAAAGTCAATTGGACAGAACAGTAATTATACTGAAAGAGACACTGCTACTGCTGTCGGGAAGCTTGCTTCTTGTGGATAATCAGACCCCGTCCCTGTGCACCTGCCCCTGCCATCAGAAGGCTTGCTTCCTGCGGGCATCCAGCACAGGCAGTAAAATACAGCCAGATATGCTCTTTGTGCCCACAAGCCACCATTGGAGACCCTTGCTTCCTTCAGGCAGCCAGCATCCACTGGGAGAATCAGACAAACACATCCATGTGTCTGCCATCACTGGGGGAGTCCCCAGTGTAGACACGCAGGCTGAAAGAAGCAACCCCACCACCAGGCAACCCTGGCCATTGGGGAAGCCTCAGTGTAGCTGCATGGGTCTGGAGAAGCCCACTCCATGCCTTGCTACCTCCCTGGGTACCCAGGTGCCTGTCCTATTATCCTTCACCACAGAGGGGCAACCAATGTGGGAAGTTCCCAGGACCCCACAACTGGCTTGTTGGGAGGAACCCAGAAGAATGTCAAGACAAAGGAGCAAAAAGCAATCTCAGACCCCCAGCCCACACAGAACAAGTCTGAGAGATATAGTCATGGAAGAAAATGAAAGCTACACAGCTAAAATCTCTGAGAGGATAGCAACTGAAGTAAAGAAACAACTTCATGAGACTGTGAAAGTAAACAGATCAGAAATAATGTCTCAGGTAAAAGAAGCTATCACAAACATAATGAAAAAATTGCTGATCATATCTAAAAAAGACATAGACTTTAAAAAAGGAGCATATGAAAAGGATGGAAACCTTGAATGAACAATGTGGGAAGGAATTACAATGCATGAAATAGATTCAAAGAGATATCCAGGGAATTAAAAAGTCAATCAAAAGCTGGCAATACCACTTGAAAGAGACTGAAGATAGATTTTCAGACCTTGAAGAAAGGATCCCAGCTAGTGATCATGAAAGAAGGATCTCTTAAAAATAACAAGGAACCAGGAAATAAGAATTCACTGGCTGCAAGATGACAAAAAGAAAAATAATTTAAGAGTGATAGGTATCAGCGAAGAACCAGGAGTCAACACAAATGAAACAAAAAAGACTATTTAACAGAAATAATAGCAGAAAACGTCCCACACATGGCAAATGATCTGATATGTAGATAAACAAGGCATATAGAACTCTAACTAGCCATAACCAAAACAAATCTACATCCAGACATAGAATTATCAAGATTCCAGAAATTCAGCACTAGAACAGAATACTAACTGCTGTTAGAGAAAAGAAACAGATCACTGGTAAAAGAAAACCAATCAGAATCACAGCAGACTTCTCAACACAAACCATCAAGTCAAGAAGTGTTTGGAGTGAAGTGTTTCAAATCCTGAAAGAAAACAACTTCCGACCCAGATTAATGTACTATACTTCAAAATTGATGGAAAAATAAGAGACTTCCACAATAAAGAACAACTGAAGGAATTCATAACCACCAAACCAACCCTATGGAGAGTGTTAAAGGATACTCTAGAAAAAGATAAAGATGATCATGGAACAGCAGCAGAGAAGGATCACCAAACAGGACAGGCAACTGAGCAAAGAGGAAAAGTGGAGGGCCAACAGCAGGAGGATAGCACGGCAGAGATGAACCAATGCATGACAGTTGTAACAATTAATGTACATGGCCTTGAGTCACCAACAAAAGGAAACACAGGGAGAGTGGATCCAGAAACAAGATCCATCAATATACTGTATACAAGAAACACATTTAATGCAAATGGAAATTCATAGACTGAAATCGAAAGAGAGAAAACAATTGTTCCATGCAACAGGAGACCAGAAAAAAGCAAGGGTAACTTGCCCATCAACTGCAGAATGAATAAGGAAGGTATATTTTTATATAACAGAAAGCTACACAGATATAAAGTAGGATAATTTCAAGGCTCTTGTAGGTAAATGGATGCAACTAGAGATCATGCTTGTGGGTGAAATAGTTTGGACTACTACAAGTGAACACCAATTTATCTCCCTAGCATAAAATACTGAAGGAGTTAGTGGAATCCAAAAAGCACAATAGATATTATGAAAGTGATCAGGGAGGCAACACCTAAAAAGGGAAAGTAGTAACCATTGCTAATTTCCTATTATTGTGTTTTGAATTCTTGTATTGTTTTCATTGTTTTCTTTGGTTTGGTTTTATTCTGTCTTGTTTTGTTTGATTTTATTATATCTGATGACATGGGCAGCTATTTTGAAGACAACAGGATATATTATAGTAACCATTGTTGATTTCCTATTATCTTGTTTTGACATCCTATATCACATTCATTCTTTTGATTGGTTTTATTGTATTTTGTTTTCTTTGATTTTATTGTGTGTGATAGTATGGACAACTATTTTGAAGAAAATGATAGACATTATGGTAGCCATTGTTGATTTTCTATTGTCTTGTTTTGAAGTCCTGTAATACTTTCATTCTTTTGTTTTGATTGGTTTTGTTCTGTTTTGTTTTGTTTGATTTTATTGTGTGTGATGGTATGGACAACTATTTTGAAGAGAATGATAGACATTATGGTGGCCATTGTTGATTTCCTATTGTCTTGTTTTGAAGTCCTGCAATACTTTCATTCTTTTGTTTTGATTGGTTTTGTTTTTGTTTTGTTTGATTTTATTGTGTGTGATAGTATGGAAAACTATTTTGAAGGAAATCTGAGACATTATGGTAACCATTTTTGGTTTCCTGTTGTCTTGTTTTGAAGTCCTGTGTCATTTGCATTGTTCTGTTCTGATTTGCTTTATTCCATTGTTTTGTTTTCTTTTGTTTTGTTTTGTTCTCTTTAAAATAAGAAAGTAAAAAAAGAAACAAAATACCCATAAATGTTATAGTAGAAAACTTAAGAATAAACCAAATAAAGAAATTAGCCAGAAAAAAAATACTGAAAGAAAAACTCAGCCAAGTATGTTATACCTAGCAAAATTATTCTTCAAAACTGAAGACAATTAAAATGTTTTCCAAATAAGCACAAACTGAGACAATTTATTACCACTAGACAGGTTTACAAGAAATACTTAAAGGAGTCCTAAGTTAGAAACAAAAGGACAATAGATAACATAATAAATAAACATTTATGTACATATATCATATATATATATATATATATATATATATATATATATATATATATTCCTGTAAGAACACATACAAAAAAGAGAAATCAAACATTATCATGACAGGAAAACTACTAATCACAAATATAAAATGTAACAGGTAGAAAGAAAGGAAAACATAGGCAACAAAACAGAATACAGATGACAAAATTGTTGGAGGAACTTCATGCCTATCAATAATAACCTTGAATGTAAATAAAATAAATTTACCTACCAAATGGCACAAGTTTAGGAATGGATGAAAAAAAGAAAAGGAAACAAGATCCAGCTATATTCTTCCTATAAGAACTCACTTCATGTAGAAGATACACTTAGATTAAAATCAAAAGGTTGAAAATATATATATAATAGAAATGGAAATCAAAAGTTGCCTGAAGTATCTTTAATCAAGTTTAGTAAACTAGAGATTGAATCAAAAAATGTAAAATGAGATGAGGAAGCTCATTATATACTGACAAAAGTATTAATTCAGCAAGAATATATAACATTTATAGATATGCATATGCACAGTCTGAAAGTAAACAGAGAGATACACTCTAATACTGTGTATTATTATTTAGTGACATAACAATCAACTTTCTTCAATGAATATATCATTCTGACAGAAAATTATCGAAGAAAAATCTGAGTTAAAATATGCTCTGGCACAAACAGACATAAGAGATATTTACAGAACTTTTCACCCAGCAGCAGAATATATATTCTTCTCATTGGCATATGGAACATTTTCTAAGATAGATCATAGGTATTGCCACAAATCCATAATCAATAAATTGTAAAACAACTTAAATTATATTTTACATCTTCTCAGACCACAGTAGAATAAAACTATAAATCAAGAAAAGGAATAATGGAAAGTGTACATATATATGGAAACCTGAATACATACTTCAAAATCACTGATGGGTAATTGGAGACATTAAAGGGGTATTAAATAGTTTCCAGAAGCAGACAAAAATGGCAGCACAATATATCAAAATGTATGGGGTACATCAAAAACCACACTAAGAGAAAAGTTTCTGGCAATAAATGCATACATCAAAAGATAGAATTATTTCAAATGAATGACCTAACAATACACTTCAGGTATTTAGAAAAACAAACACAAAAACCCCTACAAAACTAAAAGGAGAAAAATAATAAAGATTGAAACAGATTTAAATAAAATCAAAACCACAGCCAGGCGTGGTGGCATATGCCTTTAATCCCAGCACTCAGGAGGCTGAGGTAGGAGGAGTAATGTGAGTTCGAGGCCAGCTTGGGTTACAACATGAGTGCAAGTCCTGCCTTAGCTGCATAGTGAGACCCCATCTCAAAAAACTAGGCCCAGGAGTTTGGCTCAGCAGCTTAAATGCCTGCCTGGCAGGTGCAAGGTTGTGAGTTCAATCCCGGGTGCCACCAAAAAAAAATTAAACAAATAAATAAATAAAATCAAAACCAAAGAATACAAAAACTCAATAAAAAAGACTCAGCTTTTTGAAAGAATAAAATTGGCAAGCTTATAGTTATATTACTGGGGGGAAGAAGACCCAAATGAATAAAATCAAAGATGAAAAAGGAGACATTAGAATTAATACTACAGAAATACAAAACATCATAAAAAGCTGCTAGGAAAAACTGCATGCTAAAAATTTGAAAACCTAAAAGAAATTAATAAATTAGTGAACACTTACAATCCAACAAAATTGAACCAAGAAGTAGAAAATCTAAATAGACTGATAATGACCAAGCAAACTGAAGCAATAATTAAAATCTTCCATTGATGTTCAGGGACTGATGGCTTTACTGCCAAAATCTGCATGACTGTTAAAAATCTAATTCCAATTCTTCTTAAATTTCTTGAACAATGAAAGTTAAGGAACTATGCCAAATGCACATGAGACCAGCATCACGCTGACACCAAAACCAGACTCAGAATCAACGACAAATAAGAACACTATACATTTATATCTCTTTTGGATACCAGGGCAAAATTTCTCAAAAACATACTAGAAAATTGAACTCAAACACACATCAAAAAGATGATCCATGATTATTATGGCTTGTATTTATATAGCCATAAAAATCTCATGCAGCCATAGATGAGGCTTTTTCAGAGGTGGCTGAATTTGGAGCATGTGATTGATTTGTGATGCAATGCTAGGATTAAGAGTGCTAAAACTAAGGGTGCATGCTTGCTAAAACAGTCCACTGTTTGGTTTGGTACTGTCCTAATCCCAGTAATCTGGATACAATATAAGGGAAAGAAACAGGCTTTTCTTCCCCCTTGCCTGATGCTTTTCTGCCTGCCATGGACTGTTTCACCTCTATAATGCTTGTCTGCCATGTGCCACACTGCCTTGGAGCTAACCAGCTATGGACTGAAACCTCTACAAACTCTAAGTCAAATAAACCTTTCCTCCCTTAGACTTGAGCATCAGGTATTTTGTCTCAGCAATGAGAAAAGTAACTGAGGCAATGAGGAAGTGAAATTTATCACAGGAATATCACAAGAATATTTCAAAATATACACATCATTAATTGTGATAAAGCACATCAACAGACTAAAGGACAAAAAATCTGATCATATCAATAAATACTGAGAGAGTATTTGGTAATATTTATCATCCCTTCATAATAAAAAATCTCAATAAATTAGGTATAAAATACTAAAGAATGTAGATAAATTGATACAGATATATAGGTATATAGCACAGTCAATATCATACTAAATGGGAAAAAGTCAAAAGTGTTTCCATTATGATCAGAAATGAGTCAAAGATGTCTATTTTCACCATTATTATGTAATATTACTGTAAGTCTTATCAAGAATATTTAGGCAAAGAAATAAAGGGTATGAAAATTGGCAAGGAAGAAGTTAAATTACGCATGTTTGCAGATGACATGATTTTATACAAAGGAAAACCTAGATATTTCATTAAAAAGCTGTTAAAACTGATAAGTCAATTCAGTAAGGCTGCAGCATGCAAAATCAGCATACAAAAACAGTAGCATTTTTATTCTTCAATAATGAACTTGTTGAAAAAAGTAGGAAAGCAATTCCATTCACAATAGCTATTTTTAAATTTTAGAACGAAATTTAACCAAGAAAGTAAAAGATATCTACAATAGCAATTATTAAACATTGATGACATTTTTTAAAATGTAGAGAACAGAAAAGTGGAAGATAGTCTATGTTCATGGATAATGAGAATTAATATTGTTAAAATCATTATACCTTCCAGAATGGCTCTTACGACTTGTACATAGATGTCTCCTCAAAGACTCATGTGCTCATAGGTGGAGCTTTTGGGAGGTGAGGGATCATAGGTGTGTGATATTGGATTAGTCCACTGATAGGTTTGTAGCTAGCTGGATGTGAAGTCGGGAGGTAAAGCCTGGTGACAAGAGGTGGGTCACTGTGCCATGGCCTGGAAAGGGGCACAAGGTACATACATAGATTTCTTCCTCCCTTGATGCTGCCCTGCTTCCTGCCCCCCTTACATTGAGTTCTTTCTCTTCTACCATGCACCCTGCCTGGGTGTGAACCAACTGTGACCCGAAATTTCTACAAACTATGAGCTAAAATAAACTTACCCTTCTTTAACTTGTAAGTGTCAAGTATTTTGTCCCAGCGATGAGAAAGTAACCAAAACAGCAATATATGGATTGAAAGCAATATACATCAATGTACTAACAAACCTCTTAATGATTATATCGAATCACTAAAGATCCAGAAGAGCCAATGTAATACAGAATGAGGAGAAATAAGAAGGTATCATAATATCTGACTTCAAAATACATCATACAGACATAGCAACAAAAACAACATAGTACTGTCATAAAAAAACAGACACAATTACTAATGTAACAGTATAGAGAAAAAAGAAAGTAATCCATAGTTATACAGGCAATTAATTTTTGAAAAAGTTCCCAAGAACATGAGAGGGGAAATCTCCTTAATAAATGATCCTTGCAAAATTGGTTGTACTAATGCAAAAGCATGAAACTAATCTCTTTCTCCCACTATGTACAAAAGTCAATTAAAATTTTAAAAAACTAAATGTAGAACCTGAAACTGAAATTACTATAATTCAGGTGAAACCACTCAAGATATTGGTGTTAGCAGTGACATTTTAAGTAAGAACCAAAGTCTTAGCAAAAGTAATAATAGATACATAGAACAGCATTAAACCAAGAACCTTCTGAAAAGCAAAATAAATAATCAGCAGAACTCGCAGCAGACAGCTTGGATACCATTTCAGGAGCTTACTCGGTGTAAGAATTTCTGTTTTCTCTCCAGGTGGCTACCTTAATTTTGGCTGGAATAAAGTTTTTACACTTTCTGTGCCTCAACTTGCCTTTTAGGTGGAAATTTTGGCAACATGGATGCACCCCAGAACTGACTCTTCTTACTCCCCAGGAGATTTGTGTGGTTTGGCCCTTGGACTGAACCTGTTGTGTTCTCTAATGACTGCAGAAAGATCCCACATCACTTAGATCTTTGTCTAAAATGTCAGATTTTAAGCACAAATCTAATGTTTATAGACTTTAACATTTTTATGTGAGATTTTTTAAACTAAATCTATGTGAGTTTTCATATTCAGTGCTTATATTATGAAAAAATATATATTTCTAGAAATTACAAATTGTCTACAGGATGCTGATTTATAGTTGCTAAGAATTATAAATGTTAAGTGAAGCTATAAATAAGAAAGGAAAAATATTTTTGAGAAAACCAAGATGTTTTACCCAAAAAAGTATCAAAAGTATTTTTAAAGAAAGTTAAGAAAAGAAAGTAATTTTTATTCTTTTGAGAATCTTACTGGATAAAAACAATGAGAAACAAATATGACAAAAACTGAAAGTTTAAGCAAAAAGTAGTTTCAGCTAATTATAAACTTTTAAAAGATGAACCTTATGAAAGCAATTTATATGTATCTGACATGGCTAAAATTAAGGGAATTATTTATAGATCAAATTTTATAATAAAAGTATACTAATACATAGCTAAAATATAGTTCACTGCAAAAATGACAAGATTATTCTAGAGCATTTCTTGTGTTAATGAGAGCTGAGGTAGTTAAGCAAAAAGTTGGAGAAAGAGGGGAATGCCCTCCCTATTACCCCTTGGGCCACCCAAAGTCGTCCAGGACATGTGTTAAGTGGAGCTTCCTATTCCTTGACCTAACAACTTATCTACCCCTAACAGATTTCAAGGGTTGAGAAGGCTATCTGAGTCCAGGTTATCTTTCTCAGTGGCAGGTATTCAACAAGGCGAGGAGTGATTAGGCTGATTTTTGAAGGATTCCTATAGGTTTGCAGATGGATTTCAAACTTCGCTCCTAGCCTTTGGTCAATCTTGGCAAGGTGTTCAGGATACACAAGCCACCTGTTTTACCCCAGGTGAAAGGCAAAGAATCCTAGAAGAAGCTATGAAGAATGCCAATGATCAATATGTAGCAAAAAGGGAACAAAATGATCCTCGGGGTGTTATTTTTTCCCTTACTAGGCCAAGTTGGAATTACAACACAGAAGATAGGTTAAGCACGGTGGCAAAAATGGTAACAACTCTTATTAAGGGAATGAAGAGATGCATTAGGAAACCTGTGAACTATGAAAAGTTCAGAATGCACAGGGCAAGAGGAAATTTGGAAGTCTTTCATAGACAATTGGAAGAAGCTTTCTGTAAATATACAAACGCAGGTCCATCTTTCCAGGATGGAGAGGCACCCATGGGAGAACATTTTGTTAGCCAGATAATCAAGATAATCAGCATAAATTACAGAAATTTATCAAGTGGGTAGCCAAACTCCTTTGGCCTAGTTGCCAGGCATGGATTTTCCTATGTTCAACAGCTGGAATCTGGAGGAAGGTAAACAGAAGAGATACTGAGAACAAAGGCAGACCAGAATGATGGCCCCAGCAGTTGACAGTGCTTTAAGCAAACCCAGGGTGTCTGAGGGAAAGCCCAAGGCCAGTCAGGGAGAAGATTCCTGTTTTAAATATAGGTAGAATGGACACTGGGCTCATGATTTTATGAGTTATCACCTGGGCTTTGCTTGTGTGTCAAGCAGCTGATATGACACCAGCTGGATGATTGACTGTCCCTACTACCAAAAAGGGGCTAGGCCAACCAAAACTCTTATTGTCCACTTTGCTGAAGAGGTCTGAAGGGACTTAGGTCAAACCACCATGCCCTGGACTGCAGATATCTCATCCCTTGAGGAGACATTTACTGCAAAAATGAAGGGCAGTTCTCCAATTCCAGTAGAGACCAAGCAGATTTTGCCCCTCAAAGCTATATCAAACCTCCCTGACTCAATCAGCCATCAGGTAGACCCTACTTCAAGGTATGATGGCACTCCTGGAATAGAAAAATCAGTAACAGTAGTAATTATAAAACTAAAAGATCTCAGCCAATTTCCCACTTGAAGGCACACACATAATTATTTTGCTCTATAATTATCTGAACATGGTTTATAAAATCTTGCTGTTACTTGCCTTAGCCTGCTATCAGTCCTATATTTTTGACTTACCTCCATCTACTCAAAAGAGCTCACATGCTCTTAAAGTTCACCAACTGATCCTTAGCACAAATTTGCTAGCTATGTCTAACTTTTTTCCCAATGGAACTATGCAAGTGTGTACTGTAGACCCATCTGCCTGGACTGTCCTTAAGGTGTCTTTGCACCTTCATCTTCACTAGAACCCTTACCTCTCGAAACCTTATTTCTCCTATTAATTCCCTCACACAGTTTTATTCAGCAAATCTAAACCATTTATCCATGATGACTACGATTCTTATCCAGTATTTTTAGGCATCTGTCTCGTCACTTGAACTCCAATCTGCATACAGGCCATAGATCATGCTCAGTGCTCTCAGCCAATGGAGAATGTCACTCACCGTCATTTTGCCTACATCTTAGACCAGTCTAGAGGCTGGATTCTTTACCTATGTAACAATTTATCTAAAGCAATCTGAATCTCTGCTTTTCCCACTTCAATAGACCCACCAAACACAGAACATAAAAATTTTGACTTTTCCTAGTCCTTGCTTTTACCCCTTGGATAAGTTTTGTTTGTTCTATGGCAACCACTCATGCCAATACATCACTCCACTGTCAACCACAGACACTTGATTTTTCTTGACTCACAGAAATATATCCTCTCCCAAGAAAACAAGACCCAATGCATATATCACCCACAAACTTCTTGTTTTTAACAACTAAAATAAATGGCATTCAACACTTGACATTTATTTGGGGGAACCACTAGCACGTTCACAACAGATATGCAATATCTTTTCTATCTTGATCTTGCTAATTGTCTTCCTATTCCAGTTGTTTCTTTGTGGAAGTCAAGCCCTTCTTATGTCTTCCTTCAAACTTGACAGATATCACTACCATAGTTTAGCCATTCCCTTATATCATGTCTGCCCCTAAAAAGACCGCTTTTCTGCCTCCAACCAACCAAAAAGGATGATTACTCTAATTTCCCCCTTGATAGACTTGGGACTCTCCATGAGGATAGCAACAGGAGCTACAGGGCTAGGAATAGCCTCACACATCTTTCACAGTTCTTCCCCAAGCTCTCTGAAGGCTTTTCCCAGGACGCCACCACCTTAACATCTTTACAAGAGCAAATAGTTTCCTCAGCTGCAATGGTCCTTCAAAACTACAGGGGTCTAGATATGCTAACTGCAGCACAGAGAGGTCTCCACATGACTTTGGAGAAACAATGTTGTTTCTTGTCCCTCATGTATTGTGCAGCAAGCTGTACATGCCCTCATAGACCAAGCATCCAGGTTAAAAAAACAAGGACTATATAGTTATCTGTATTGGAAACACACTTGGGGTTGGCTTTCCTGTTTACTATACCCTTTCCTGGCCTGGCAGTAGAAATTTTTCTCTTACTTTTGTTTGGACCCTATTCACTTAATTGTCTCACAAATATTCTCTGTTCCAGAACCCAGCAAATCCAAATGGTGGCTCCACAGAAATTCCAGCCTCTCCCAACTGCTGAAGACTCTGATTATGCCTCTTATAACTCAATCCTCTCCACACTTGACAACTCCGTAGTCCAAGAAACCCTGCAACTCTTATATTTCTCAGACTGAGACTTATATGATCCCTATAAGTAGGAGTAATGGCCACTCTCAGCTAGAAGCAGTTTTGGAAGAGGCAACCAGGGCCCTCAACATCCTATAAAGGTTAATAGGGATTACATTTCTCTGGGGAAAAATGAGGCAGTGGATAGCTAAGGAAAACTGGAGAATGAAGAGAAGACCTACATTGGAGCTCACTTTCTGGGCTAGATCTGAGGCATAGAGTAACTAAAGTAAAATAGCTACAGAAGGAAGGAAAAATTTGCCTTGGAGCCCAATTTCTGAAACTAGATCCACACTCTGAGGTGAACCCAGGACCATGATACTTGGGTCTCCATACAGTGGGAAAAGGTAGCCAGGTATCTTAGCTTACACACAGTAAGTCTCCAGGCTTGTGCTCAGTGGTCTTCTGCAATGCCTTTCTAACCATAATCTTATACATATATTGTAGACTGTGCAGATTTCACACACACACACACACACACACACACACACACACACACATGCACGCACCCCTCTGTGGGATCGGAACATCATGAAAATTCCTCCAAAAGGTATAAAATGCAAATATCTCATGCTACCCCTTCAATATCAAACCCTTATGCTTAAAACCCCTCAACACTATGCCCCTTCAAAGCAGTGAGCTCTTCTCACTGGCCTGGTTCCACTCTGAGGAGTGCATCCTTCCTCTTCTCTTTCAAATAAATCTTTGGTCTTGTTGCTACTTTTGGGTGACCTGCTCAGTTCTTTAAGACATCAGGATCTGGATAAGACCCTCAAACTCATAACAGTATAAAATAATGAAAGACTGTTGTTGCTGTTTTCACTTTTTAATGACTTGCAAAACAAAGGTTTTGTGTTTTAGCAGGATAATTTCTTATGCTTTGTACTACCCTTTATTAGGTCCCAAGAAAAATCAGACTCCTTAAGTAAATTTCCTCAATTTTAAAAGAGATGAGTTTTCATTAAAATTATAATTTTCTTAAATGCTTTTATAATTTTTGCCACTTGGATAAGCAACCAAGATAGTGCTATGACATTTTCTAAATCTCTTAATGTTTTTTGCAATCTTTCTAAAATCAAATAAACTATGTTCCTTGATTTAGAACTGATTTAGGGACATCCAGAGGGTCCTTATGAATTCAAAAGACAAATATTTTATTTATGTTTGTATAGATGTGTGCTCTCAAAATATAAGGTAGTCTCAGAAATCTGATGCATCATAAATATAACTAATAAAAAATTGTTGCACTTTAACAGAAATAATTACATTTAATTGTGAATGGCTATCAGATCATAATCATGGCTATTTTAATACCTGCTCATAATTAAATTTCTGTGTCGTAACACCTTTGTGGAAACTTTGTGAAAGCGTCTGTAATCCTAACATGTTACATCTTTGAGAAAACTCACTGGTAATTTGATACAACTCTGACAAATAGAGATTTCTGATAATTTTGAGATCATACCATCGGACAGTTTTTTAGATTTTGAAACTCAAAGAAACTCATATCTTTAAGAAATTTCTCACTTAAATCAAGCAGAACAAGAATTAATTAACATGACACTGAAGGAATGAAGAGAGAGAAAAGGAGAGAGTAGAGAAAGAGATGGAAACATACATAGAGACACACAGAGAGAGAGGGAGGGAGAGAAAAACATTTGTTTCTGTGACCTTTTGCTTCAACCTAAAGCATTTATTTCAAATCCCAAAGATAAAGATCTCAGTGCTATTTCAAGGAAACAAAGAGAGTGCTTCTCCTCCCCTTGGGAGGTACATTTATTTATATTGGACTTAATGTATACCAAATCCTAAGAGAAATAAGTGCCTTCCTCTCTGCCTTACACCATCTTTCAAACACCTCTCACCAAGTACACCTTGAGCTCCTACACTTAAATATATTAGAATTCGCTTGGATAAATCCCAGGGAAGTGTTACTCTTGAAAGCAGGGTTTCAAATTGTTCTTTTGTCAAGTATCATTTTTTATTATGGGTTTTTTTTTTTTTGCCTTGTTTAAGTTCTTTATCTTTTGTGTGTCTGAATGATTCATAACAGTAGGGAGAACTCCAATCTTGCTGGCCCAAAGATGGAACATGATTCCGGAGTTTACTGAACACATGAGACCAAAGCCCCACGCACTCACAGGACTCCACGCTCTTCACCATGACTTGACCCGAGCCTCATCGTAACTGCAGCCTTCACTTTCCTTTCGACATGAGACATGACTACCTTGCCATGAACCAAACTGGCAGTGTGGCACCTTTGATTCTACGACACTGAGCACCATCATTTGATCATCAATATTTTCCAGAGAAAAGTTTTGATCCAAAGGCAGAAATGAGGAACATCTTAAAATGTCACAAGAATGAGATCACAAAACTCTTTATTCCAGGGGAATATGAGGCATGAGACTGCAGTCAGCTTGGTCATTAAGACTTAGAATGATAGGTTTCTGAGGATCCCTGAGATCACATGAAATAAACAGAAATGGTAAAAGACTTTGCTTGTTAATCTCAATTCTTACCCAAAATGGAGAAGATAAGTGACTGCTTGCCGATCAATAACCTGTGCTATCCCTGTTGACCAGTTTGCTATAACCTCTCTCTTGTTCTTTTCTTAATCTATAAGAACCTACACACCTTGAACATATTTCAAGAAAACTTCTGAACAAATAGAATTTGTGTTTTTCCTCAAGAGCCCATTCTCCTTTGGGCTCAAATAAATTCTGTTCTCATGCTCAGTTTGTGCACCTCAACTCGTCTTTTAGTTTGAGTTTGTTTCAAATTACCACACTGTTCCTCATAAATATGTACAATTATGTTTCAATTAAGAAAAAAATAATCCTTATATAAGCTTCAATTCTTCCAGAGTTTGAGAATTGGAATTTCACAGTAGATTTTTGCTTGTTTTGTCATTTTATTTTTGTCACTATGTTTGTAAAACCAAAAATTTTATTTCACCATTGTTATGGTCCTCCCATAACAAAATACCACAGCTGAGATGGATTAAGCATGAGGAATTTTTTTTGTTACATCTCTGGAGTCTTGAAGCCTATGAAGTACGCGATAGCAGACTTGATTTCTTCTTGATGCTTCTCTGCTTGACTTATAGATGGTTTTTTGCTGGGTAGTAGGTATTTCCTCTGTGCATCTGTGTTCTGGCTATTAGTTCACAATTCCTCTTCTTATAGAACATCAGTTGTATTGAATTAGTGCCCACCCTAAGTTTTGTTTTAATGTAACCATTTTAAAGATCCCAGTAGCAGGCATTAGGAAATTAAGCACATATGCATGAATTTGCAGGAACCCTATTAAGCTGTAACAACCACTACTGATCAAACACAGTGAAGGCTATTTTGAATCTCCCACATATATTTATGCCATTATTTGTGAGACAAGATATAGTGTTTTTTATTACCAAAAAACTAAAAATCAGTGCTGACCATGTGCTTCCCTGATAGTTAGTACTTAGAATTTCTATTGCATTCTTAATGAATGCACTCTCTTAAAAGTATCTAGAAACAATCTTTTTTTTTTTTTTTTTTTTTTCAGCACCGGGGATTGAACTCACAACCTCGCGCCTGCCTGACAGGCACTTAAGCTGCTGAGCCAAACTCTCAGTCCTGGTTTTTTGAGGCAGGGTCGCACTGTGTCTAGAAACAATCATGTAACTAAGGATTCAACAATTTATCCTGCCCTCAGGTATATGGCTTTGAATTTATAAGCCATTATTTTGGATGTGTCTTAGGAATGAAATATGACCCAACTTCATCAACTTGTAGATTTCTTGCTTTCTTAGAACTTATAAAACAGTTTATTGGTTTTTTACAATTCATAAATGAATAAATTAAATAAAACTATAATTTGACCAGACTGGAAACAGCCAGAACCAAGCCTCTCCCCACAAGTCAGCACCATTTGTGGACCAGGGTTAGAAAGAACAATGGATGCACCAGGAGACAAGCCCCATCTGGGAACCAGAGCCATGCACAGACCGCTGGTGGACTGGGAGCAGCTAGACCCAAGCCTCTCCCTGTGGGCAGTGGCAGGACTAGGAACAGATAGACCCCAGCCCTTTCCAGTGCAAACAAGAAGAACCTATCCCCACCTGCCCACCTGCTGTAAGCAAATGGCTTATTCAGAGAAACACAGGCTGTGATGATAGCTATGGAGGTGAAATGCAATTGGATACCTGTGGTGCTTTGGTGTTTCACTAACATTGCATGTCCAGAACCTGTGGTCTGATCATAGGTTCAGAGGATATCAGTACACAGTGTGTCATCTAGGGCGGATCTTTTTCTGAGGGTTGCAGACATTGTTGATTCCCTGTGGTCTTCTTTTGAGGTCCTATATCGTTTCCATTGTTTTATTGGGTTGGGTTTTATTCTCTTTTGTTTTGTTTGATTATGCTAAATCTCACGGCAAGAGAAGCTATTTCAAGGATAGCAAGATATATTATGGCAGTAATTTTGGATTTACTATTGGCTTGTTTTGAAGTCCTTTATCACATTCATTGTTTTGTTTTTATTGTTTCTATTCTATTCTGTTCTGTTTGATTTTCACTACAGTTATTTTTTTTATTTTACCTACAACTGTTTTGAAGACATCAAAAGGCATTATGGTAACTACTGTTGATTTCATAATGTTTTGAAGTCCTGCAACTCTTACACTGGTTTATTTTGATTGGCTTTATTCTGTTACAGCCTCTTTAAATAAATAAATAAATAAAACTATAATGATTCCACTAATAAATTTCCTTATTTATTTTTAAATGTATTCCCACAGCCCTTTTTTCTAAATATTTCTGTATCTATATCAGGGCCATATTATAAGTGAAATTGCAAATATAAGAAATTTAAAGCTAAATTTACATCTATGAATATATATTGAGGATTTTATATATATATTTATATATATATGCATACATGTAGAAGAATCTTAAATGGTAACAAACTAATTACCTCTGTACATGTGTTGCCAGTAAGTCTTCTGACTAAACTGCAATGACAGAAATATCTGCAGCTATGATCAAGTTTGAACAGTCACAAGCTACAACAAACATATCATGACTGACATCAGCTTAACAACTGTGAGATAACACTGAATATAAAATGAATACTGTGGTAGATTAGCTGTCAACTTGTAGCACCAGCTAAACTGATACAGCATGATTCTGGGTGAGGAAGGCCTACCTGAGAATTGTTGCCAACAGAATGAGAAGAGAACTAGAGGGAAAGATGGTGTGGGGTTGATTCTTCTGAAGAAGTCTGTCACACTGTTTTTTTGTTTGTTTGTTTGTTTGTTTGTTTTGTATGAATTCAGAGGTTCTCATCATCAAAAGACCTTAGGTCCTTACCTTGAGCATCATTTCCTGTCTCCAGTGGAGATCACTCAGCCTGGTGGCACAGATCCTTCACCCAGCTGGCATAGGCTTTCTAGCTTCCACCACTGGCCTATGGCCTTCCCAGTGCAGATCCTTGATACAGACTTGCATAAGACATGGCTGTGGGCTTTGGGCCTCCAACTGGACTCTTGGAGGACACTGCAATGGGCTCTATGTCTTCAGCTGGATTCTTTGGGTCTCTAGTGTATGGACAGATCTCCTGCACTCTTCTGCATTTAACTCTTTGGATGAATTTGATAAAATAATCCTATAAATTAAGTGTCCTGTATTAAATCTATTCTGCTGTAAAACCTGATTACAACAAATACTGAGTTCTGAGAAGTTACATGGAAAGATATGCCCACTTTTAGAATTACTCTTACACTTTTTAGAACAATGAATTAAAATAAAAATTTATAAAGCTGTATTATTTTATTTAATCTGCACAACAGAAATTTTAATATTAGGTATGTAGAAACTAAGATGGAGAGAACATGCACACAACATTTTCAGAGTCAAGAATCAAAACCAGAATACATGGCTTCAATTTCAGGACTCATCCCATGTTTCCAAAGACAAGATCAAGGGAACTCTCACATTCTTCTGTGCCTGCTTCAGTTGAGATTCTGCAGCCTCTGACTCGTCTTTCTTGGGCATACAAACTTAGCAACATAAACATAATCCTTCTTACAAGACATGGCATTTTCATTTTATTGAATATATATTGTTCCATAGGTTTCATCACAAATTGTTTATGAAGCCCTTAACTTATCTCTATGGGCACATGAAATGAAAATAAAGCTTCAAAACAAAGGAGAGGAAAGAAACTGCTCATTTGCAGGGATAGTGTCACAGTGATTTTTATTGTCTTTTAATATAATCCATTCCTTTACCCTCCAAGGCCCTAATACTTCAAATTGTTTCCTAATTATATTTTTAATCCAATTCTTATCCTTCTTTCACTACACCACAAATACTGACCTCTGTTTTGTTCCCTTTCTCATCAAAATCATTACTTCCTCTTAAGCACCATGCTAACTCTTAGCTCTGCCTCAAAAGCTCAGTGTGGCAGACTTCCTATTATCAATTAGGTCTCAGCTCGTGTCCCACCATCTCAGTGAAGCCTGTCCTCACACCTGTTCTAAAGAAAGTACAATTACTCTCTGTATCATCACCTAAAATTAAGACTTTGCAAAAGTTTTCAGTGTGTTTATTTTATTATTTGCTCATCATTTCTCTTTTCCTCCGAAACACCTAACTCCATTGCTACTTGGGTGCAGAGAATTAAGGTTTTGAGGGCACAGATATTTTCTGTCTTCTTCACCACTGTTTTTTACATTGAAAAGAGAGCCTGCATATTTTCATGTCTAAAACAGGAGCCTCAGGTTATATTTTAAGATCACATAAACTACATCATTTGAGTCATGTAAAACTCTAAAGAAAAATCATAGTGAAAATGTCAAAGAAAGAGCTACTAATGAACTACGATAATAAAATGTGCTTGAAGAAGCAATGAGAATTCTTCTACTGATAGTTGCTAAACATTTGTAGCAAGCTGATTTCTAAGCAAGACATAGCCCATCTCATATCTACATTCCTGTCTGGAGTCTAAAAGCTGCATGTAATGCAGCTTCTCATTGTCCTGGTTGCTCTAAATAGTTTACCTTCCTGTCCTTAGGAACTATAATCGGAGGAAAATCTTCAATCTCTCTTTACCACACACATTAGAGACTAAAGTAGGAAGAGAAATTAGAGTATCTCTGTTTTTGAAAAGCAAAACACTCTCTGGAGACAAAAGTTCCTAAAACAATCAATAAAAACTTATCAAATAAACAATTAAGTTACTAAATTAAAGTATACAAAAATCATTTACTATATCATACAGTGGCACAGGAATTACAGATATGTCTGAGTTAAATATCACAACGCACCACTTCCAGATGTATTACCATGTACAAGCCAGAAATAAACAGGAGAATGACAGAATAATTAATACTCTCTATTCCTATTGAAAAAAAAGACACTGTTCTTCCTCTTACTTGTAATGCCTTGCTTTGTGAACTGATTTATATGTCTTTAATTTTCTATATTTTTAAATAATTTGCATATTTTGATTTCTTGCTAGTTTCACCATATATTTATGTATAATCTGCACTAATTAAAACAGCATATACAATAGCT